>APFE031420416.1:65027-71457 GCA_000404065.3 Pinus taeda | reverse complement strand
AATGGTCCCCATTGCATTGAGTTCCTCCCTGAGATGAGGAAGCTTCTGCTGAGCTGGGTCACTGGTGAGCTGTTCTGCAATCTCTGATGTGTCCCGAAATGGTGGGAAGCATGGTCGACGATGGTCCACAGTGAACACTCGGTGCAAGAAAAGGAATGGAGGAATGCTGTGCTTCAAGGCATTGTTACCCATAGCTTTGGTACTGTTGTAAGGACCATGTTGGAGTGGTCTGAGCTTTTGATGGGCTCTTGTAAGGCGTTCTTTCTGTAGATGTAACCAAACTTTGTCGCCCACCTGAAACTTATGTGGTACCCCTGTGGGTGAGGAGAAGTTGTTCCCATGTTCTGTCATGAATGTATCCCTCTGCTGTTGTTGCTGCATGGAGGAACCCTTTGCGGGGGTCATGGATGTAGCAATGATCTTCCCCTTACTTTGGGAGTGCACCATACGGATGAATTTCCTGGTCTGTGATATGAGCTTGTTGCCTTTCTTAGTAGTGATCAAAGATGTGACGATAGGTGGGGCTACCTCCGGTATCCTATATAATGAATTATTCAAAGAAATAATGACAGCACGAGGCCTTGAATCATACACAGCATGTCACCTCCACAAGTATGGCTGGCCTAATAATAAATCACAAACATCCAGATGTGTAACATCACACAATACCTCATCTGCGAATGGCTTGATGCTATAGGGAAGGCGGCACTGCTGGCGAACTTTGAGATCTTGTCCTTCATGAAGCCACCCGATACTGTATGGCTGTGGGTGTGGTGTAGTCGGTAGGCCCAACCGCTCCACGACCTCTGCTGAAATCAGGTTCTTTTGGCTGCCACTGTCGACAATGAATTGTAGCGGCGAACCCTTCACCCACATCTGTGAGTGGAAAAGACGTTCCCCCTCCTCTGCCTCTTCGGGCTCATTCTTCTGGATCTTGGCAGTGGCAACAGTGGCGTTGGGATCCGCATCAAATTGATCTCTTCCCTTTTTCGCATTCTCACTTGTCGGGTTCTGGCTCAGGGTCGGAACATGTATCTGATTCGGAAGCCTTCAACTCGGCCACCAACGACTGCTTGGTCCGACACTCACTTGTGTTATGAGTGGGACTCTTGTGGAACTCACACCACTTTCCTGTGTCCTTCTTCGGCTTTTTGGTGTTGTTCTTTTCTTGTGGCTTCGACGGGTTGTCTTGGGTCACCCCGCCTTGGTTTTGTCCTTTGGGCTTCGGATTTGCAGATCCAAAGTCTCTCTTCTTCTGTTTGAACTTTTGCTCGATTTTGACAGCGTATCGGTATGCTGTGGCGAGTGAGGAGATGTCCAAGAACTCCATCTCTTGCTGGATGTATCTGTGTAGGCAGCCGCGGTATTTGAGCACCAGATGCCGCTCCGAATCTTTGATACCCAACTGTGTGCGAAGGGTATGAAAAATGTTTGTGAACTCTGGAACATCTTGGTCTTGTCCCTGCCACAGTGTGGTCCATTTGATGTATTTGTCCTCATAGCTTTTGACACGGTAGTACTGCTCCTTGATGGCATCCTGGAAGTCATTCCAAGTGGGTGCGGTTGAAAATAATGAGCCTGTACTTTCATCCTTCTGCTCGCAGTAGGTTCCACCAGTCCTTGATGTGGGGGGCTGCTTTGAGAAGAGCGAAAACAATCTTTTCTCGACTTGAAAATTCATGAACAGAGAAATACCCATCTAGCAGATTTAACCATTTATCCACGGCATCTGCGTCTATTTTTCCCTCGAATATGGGGATTTCAAAATTAGCTTGTACCTTAAAGGGCATGGCATTTCTAGAGTCACTGCTGGAAGCCGATGCGTCACCTCTAGGTAGCCGCTGAAGGATCTGCGCAAAGCTATCCATCATCGCGTTCCTTTGCCGCTCGAGTGCTTCTTCGAGCAAGAATTTGATAGGATCTCCTGCCCCCTCGTCTTTCTTATCATCCGCCATGGGAGGCCGTCGGGATTTGCGAGGCTGGTCTTGAAAAGGTTCGACCAGTTCAAGCCCTAACTCCTTATATCCTGACCTCGTCGGGGACATGCAAAGAAAAACCGAGAAAAAGCAGACCGCTCTGATACCACTGATCCGGATTTAAACAACAACGTAATAGATTACAGAGATAACCATAAATACAGAGATGCGGGAACCATAAACAAAGAGATACAGCAGAAATAATACTTCATTTCATTAACGGAAAATACTGAAATATGCTTACAACCAGAATTGAGAATAAACCAGCTAGGGCGATGGTAGCTTATCTCTGAGAAGAGATGTGCCACTACATGCCTCTGAACTATTCCGAACTTGTGTTACAATGAGGCTCGAAGGCCTATTTATTATTGAGAAACAATGGAAAACCCTTCACATTCCAAAACCGACCCTTAGAAGATGAAACACCAAATTGTGGGCCCCGTTTTGGGTAAATTGGTACACCAATTTCCCGGGGTCGTAACTTTGGCATACGATCTCCGTTTGACGCGTATGATAGCTCGTTATAAAGATCTATCCGAGAACTACCATTATTGGAATGGGCAACATCGGTCCATTGCATGCACCCATGTTGCCTCTGGATTCCCCAAAAAACGACGTTTAGGGCCTCAAAACGGCTCCGGAAGTTCAAGACCCGAAAAACTGCTAAAAATAGTAAGTTGTGCTATAATTAAGGAAACTGAAAATGCTAAGAAAGAAAATGGTGGGGGTCCATATGGACTTGGCAGGTGGCCACCAATATCCACCTGAATCACGGTGGCTAAACATGTGATGGGAGAGGTCACTATAAGGGATTCAAATTCCTTTGTGACCTTAAGGAAATGGAATCGATGGAAAATATCAAACAAACCCATCCACATCATCAACAATACCCTCTGGAGACATGCCAGCCACTTAGAGTTCCTTTCCCTGTGTCGCATTGATGTTTTAAGCCTTTTAACCCTTGGTCGCTCTCATGCTATAGGCAAGACAATGTCCAGAAGCCAAAGTTTCTCTCGCAGGCCTATGTGCCAGCGTCCCTAGACTTTTTTCAGCATACCTATGCCAATGTCCCTGTGCTTTGAGCCACTTTTCTAACCTAGAATATCGGCCTCTACCCAAAACTTGTTACAACCTCCAAAATCCATCAAAGACATGATGACAAGATAAAAAAGATAAAAAATCAACCTCAATACTATGCCTAAGTATCCCCAACCAAGGTTGACATTTTGTCAAACACTTGGCATCAATGCAACGTAAGGTCTAAGATACAAAACAAAGCATAAATGACTGAAATAGATTATGAAAAATAACTAGAAGAATCACTGCTTTCTCCATTGAAGTGTTATAACATCAATTAGGTCTTGCATCCATCCATTTAACAATTACAAGTGAATACATGAAATAACCATGACATGAACCAGTCGTATAAACATGCTTATAACTAGCATAAAACCATATAAATATCATAGCTATGAAAGCCATTAAATCCACACATAAACAAGTGCAAAAGTAAGAGAACTTAACTTTTATTAATCATAGGAAAATCCGACCAAGTTTGGGACTTCCATGTACCACCTGACCATAGAAATGGCTGAACCAAATCTATCTTTCTGTCAGTCACCCCCATGCCATATTCCAGGCATGAATGTGGGATCTTATAGAAAAACCAACCCAAGAACAATCAAGGGAATATAGAGGTTAAACCACTTCCACCCTCATCAAACCATGATCACACCAAAACTGGTGCTTCGATCACAACCAAACTGAACTTGGAATAACATATGGAATCCATCACTATCCTTGAGGAATTTTCCATCTGCTTGCCTCTTAGGCTTTACCGCAATCCAATCCCAGATCACTAGGCCCTAAACTAAGAACAGTCTCTCAGGCTTTATCACAATCCAAACCCAAATCACTAGGCCCTAAACCCAGACTTCTCCGTTAGACTTACCAAGTATCCCACCAAAACTGGTCAAGGGATTCTTAAGCCTTTGGAGATGAAACTTGAGACCACCTCTGCCCCAGATTTTGAAATCCATCTGGCAAACCAAACCTCAAAACCAAGATAAACATCCCAACATACCAAGGCATCCAGAAAAGGCAAGGCTTGGTTGAAATCCACTGTCATAACCCGAAAAAAACCATGTCAGCGACAACAAGAGAACCATACACCAACATGCAAAGCCATGAACATCCAAACTAGCTAGGAAATCACATATGCGAGAGGTTACCTACAAGTATTCCTACGGAATCTACTTGTTCCTACTTTTCCTTCTTTTGTCCTTGCTTTCCTTCCTTTCCTTTGTTTCTTTTCCTTCCTTGCTTCAAAGCTAGAGTGCTCCAAGAAAACTCTAAGTGACCAAGAGTGTGAGAGAGAGAGAGAGAATAATGACTAAGCTCCAAACTTGAGCTGACAAAAGGTTACCAACCAATCCTTATAAGACTTTTTATTAATGAGGCCTCTATTTTCTTAGTTTTTCATTACTTTCCTTCAATTTCCTCCTCACATGCAACCTGTGATCTTTCACCTTACTTTTCTCCTAATTTCCTTTAGATTCATAAATAAATGTTCCAAAAACATTCTTTTTTCCTTTTAATTCCTTTGTCTTAGCCTTTTCCAAATTTCCTTAGCCAGAACACACATCGAGTGATGCCCACTAGGATATATTTTCACAACATTCAACTTTGAATAAGTGTCCCTTAACTGTGGTCTTATTTTTCTTTATTAACTTTTATTACATGAGTTTTGACCAGGGTTGTTACACAACTCCACTAGGGAATGGGATATTATTTAGTGGTTTTCATTGTCTATCCATTTAGGACCTATGAAATTGACTCTACTGGTCTTCTTCAAACTTTCATTGGCTAGGAAAACTTAATTCCGATCTTTGTTAGGGTTTGTCTTTCCTATTTTAAGAAAATCTACCCCATCACACTTTTTATTCTAAGATAGAGCGATCCAACACATTTGTCCAATTCAGTAAGTGCGATGACTTGCATTGGTGCCTATATTGTACCTACGATGATCACTGAAACATGTAAAAATCACATTTTCCTTATCTTGCTCTGAATTCTTATTTGTTTGTAGTGTATTCCTAAGTGTTTGCCATGTTCAAGGTTTTTGTAAATCCACAACTTGTATTAAAATTTAGTGTGATACCTTTTTGATAATAAATTTCTTCTTATTGCCTCTTTTGTCAATTAGGTCTCTTTTATTATTTGGCTTGGTTATTTATTTTTTAAAGAACTTTTCATATTACAGTATTAATATGATTGAATTGTTTCTGATTCAATCATCTTGTCATATTTTCATTTTTCTTTACATTTAAAAATTGAAAGGAAATAAAAGGAAAATTTCATTTTCTCATGCATTAGGGCATTGAATTTTTGAATTGGAATAGTAAATTTGGGTCTTGTTTGAAAGTTCTTGTTTTTCTACATCATTGTTTGAAACTTCTTCCCTTCCTTAATTAGATTTTCATTGAATGAAAACACTTCTTTTTCTCATGCTAATTGCATTTTAGGAGTTCAGGTTAATCCTTGAAATTGAAACCTTAGTCAAGATCAACATTAAAATTTATCAATGAACCTAAGGAGCATTTGAAACATTCAATACACATTTAGCGGTATAGGATAGAAGACATGATTATTCTCTAAACATGGGATTTTTCGTTACTTTTCAGTGTTAAATCCGGAGGATGGCTGGTTTTCCACATACAGCAAAGTATATCAGAACATTCTTCCACACACCCTTGGGTATATAGAACAATGTTGCACATACAAAGTGTATATCAGAGTTCCCCCATTGCACGATTATGCATTAGACACCGCTACTACAGATTATGCTTCCATTTATCTCTGAGTATATTTTCTAAGTCCCCATTAGGTTTCAAACTAGCCCTAGGTAATTGAGTTGGTCACCTTGTTAACCATGATACATTGAACGCAACATTTGGGGAGATTTCCTACACCATATATTGCAGCTCATAGTAGCTTGATAATAATTTTATGCCTAGTTACCGCATTTTACTTTTATTTTTGTTTTTACTTTTCAAAACCAATTAATTAACTCATTTGTTACTCCTTAGTAGATCTTAAATTGAATCATGGAAATAGTTCTGAAGTCTGCCAATCAAGGAAACCCTTCTAATAAGAATCTTATTTCTTTTCCTTCTTTTGGAAATATTGGTGCCCCTTACATGGCTACATTGTCATTTCCTCTTTCCATGATAGGTTTACCTGTATGGTTGTTTTCAACTTCCTTGGTTTCAAATGTCTAAGTTACTCAACAACCAAGTCCTCCACTTGACGAACATCAACCTCAAGTTGACCCTTCCTTCTTCACCCATTGTTTCTTCTTCCCTTTCTTCTTTTTCTCATGGAAAAAGTCTTAATCCTAGTAACTAGGGAGCTAAGAAGAAAAAAAAAAGGAAGAAGATGAAGAAGCAAAATAA
>APFE031420416.1:57527-60027 GCA_000404065.3 Pinus taeda | reverse complement strand
GTAAAGCACTATAGTCTTCAACCATTGCTTCTAACTATGTACTTTAGGGGGTAATTTGTCACAGGTAATTTTGTCGCATTCAAACAAATGGAACTAAACGCGGATTTATCATCATCCATTTACACCTTGAAATCATCCCCTACAAAGCCAAAAGCGTGCCCTCTCCAGAAGTGGTGAGAAGTTTGCATTACACTAGGTCCAAACCTTAGTTTAAGTCCCCATAACACTTTCCCAGTTCAGAAAGTGCAATGGTGCAGGTTGCATCAAAGACATGTGTGATGATCAACACAACTTTCTCTTACACAAAGTTCGATGACACCTAGAAATGAGTAAAAGTAAAAAATAATTTCAAAGTTTCTCTCTCTAGAAGCTTCAAGAGTGGATTTAACCATTTATTGTTGGATTAGATCTTGAACTCATACTATTGAGGTCTTATCTCTTATCTCCTAGAACTTACCTCCCTCTAATGTGGACTAAGCCCTATAATGGTAAATCTAAACCCACCTCATTTACCCTATAAATCCAGTGCCTACCATAGACTCTAGTTTGGAATTTGAAGACTCTAATTATGCCTTTATGCTATCCATTTATGTCTAGAAGTCCATAGTCCATCCATGTTCTTTAGGTATGTTTGAAAGCTTACCATTGTGGCAAAGGAAGGATAAGATAGTTGGGAGAGATTTACAAAGTCAAGGCCTACAAGGGTTGCAATCTCTTCTTGTCATTATTAATACAAAAGTTCATTATTTCTCCTATACATTATGTCTTTTTTATGTATATATAGAACATGAATCTTTGACTTCTTGTTTAGAGTTCTTTTTATATGCTATTTTGTATATTTGGTTCTCTTGCTTGTTTTGGGTGATTTCTAGGTTCCACTTTTAGAAATTAAAGTTGGATTTGGAGCTAACAAGTAAGGGGAAGGAGAAAGATTTCATTGGATTCCAAGTAGGTTTTCTTCCCATACTTCAAACATCTAAGGAAACCATTGTAGTTTTGTCTTAGTTGTTTCTAGGCTAAGCCACTAGATCTAGCGAGATTTCTTCTATCTGCAGAAGGGGATTATCCACAAAACTATGGTAGCTCATCATTAGTATATCATCCCTTAATTCATCCTCATTGTCTTCTCCTCCGTCACCTTCCGATATGGGAATAATCTGTTGGTCATTATTTCCAACCATCAAACATGGATGCATTGTTGAATGGTTGTCAACATATCTGATGAGCCTCATAAATGGGTAATTATATGGGCTCATTTTACCTCCTACCCTAGTCAAATCAACCATTCTCTTAAATTATTGTATTATTTTCTAATTATATTTATTCCTATAGAGTGAGTTGAGGTAGTTATGATTCCATGTGGTCTAACATGTGTTTACTGCATATTATTGATGATTTTTTATGTCAAAGTCAAGGATCTGTTGTGCATTGCAAACGACCCCCCATTTCATATTTATTTTTATTTACAAAAACATTAAAATATGAAATGGGTCCCTCTTAAAAAAAAGTTGATGTCAATAACTCTTACTTTGTAAAAGTCCAATAAATCCAAGGAACGCAATATCTCTTTAAACATTGGAAATAAAACAAATATGTATGCGCTAAGCAATCAAAAGGCTCCCCCCGACCCGATAAAGATATCGGCGATATCGGCGATCGACCATTCTCTTGTGCACCACTATCGTGCCTATCGATAAAGCCCCGACCCGATAAAGCTATCGGCGATATCGGTGATCGGCAGTCCCCTTTGTATCCCAAGCATTGCTCATAGGCTTTTCCCCGATCCGATATCGGTAATCGGCAATTGGTGGTTTCTCCTGTTGAATCCTTAATGCGCATAGGCCTTTCCCCGATCCGATATCGGCGATCGGCGATCGGCAACACTTAAAGCATTGTTAAAACTACCCTCGCGCCCCGGCCCGATCCGATTAGATAAGGCACAGTTCTCAACGAAAAAACTGTTAAAAGTGATTGGAAAGCCTGAGTTAATGACAATTAAGACATAATCATTCCCGCTCGGCCGCCAATACACCCATTGCATGATTTAAAAAGATCTTTCGGCAAATATTACACTAATGAGCATTTATAAGGTGGCAGGTCCTATACGGTCTCTTAAATGAATCCATCCCCTCATATCTGCCTATAGATCGTATCCGCGGTGTTTTAATAAAGACAAACTATATCAACGTTCTTCTTTCTATTTTACTATCAGTTGTGAGTTTCATTGTTATCTCAGTATTACGCCAAAACCACCTCTCTGTGCAGAATACAGATTTTGCAAGCAATTCAGGCATAATGGGAAAAAAGCAGAAGAAGGTTGCAGGCGTTATTGACTCACTAGCCGCGCCACAACTAATAGTAAACAGCAAGAAAGGTTTGATATCAGATACAACGTGCGCGGGCCTTGCCAGAACAACTTGGCAAGGGACTTATGATTTGCTAGAAGTCGAAAAACCTGAGCAGGTGATTGAAGAAGCTACTGCAGATTCTATCAAAAAAT
>APFE031420416.1:16033-32109 GCA_000404065.3 Pinus taeda | reverse complement strand
TTAGCTAGAGGATGATGTTGGGTCAGAGCACATGGTTGTAATCTTCTTGCTACTTTTCATCTGAATAAAGCTATTCTTGTTTCCTTCCATATTCTTGTGTACTTGTTTATATATGCACGTATATGGTTAATGCACATCTGATCCTGCATTATTTATGAATTTAGATCCTTGTTTCTTGCATAGTAGTATGTTGTTGTGATTCCATAGGTTCTTTTGAAGCTGGGTAGACAAAGGAGAAGCGGCGAAACTCTATCAAGAAGGAGAGGAAATCGAGCACAAGACTCAGGCTGGCCCTCTTGGTTCTCCTCTCATCTGTTTTCATAAAAGGAATCAATAGTAGACTTTGATTGTTTGTTTCTAAGATAGCCACCCATCTTAGTGGGAATAGCATCATCCAAGTGGACATTATTCCCGTGTAACACCATTAGAGGACATAGTAAGAGAAACACAAAATAACCCCTCAACTGATCTCCGTGCAGCCAATTCCACTCCTCTCCATGTTAAGAATATAGAGTTTGGCCCAGAAAGAACCTTGAAAATTAATCCATCCCTATCCACTTCCCAAGAGAGAGAATTATGTAGTTTGCTGAGAAAACACCTAGATGCCTTCGCCTGGAGTTATAAGGAGATGAAGGGAGTGCACCCTTCAATATGTACTCATCATATATACATCAAGGAGGATTGCAAGCCAGTCAAGTAGTCTCAAAGGAGGATGAATCCAGCACTTAAAGATATTGTTAAGGAAGAACCGCAGAAATTGCTTGATGCAGGATTCATCTATCCCATCTCTGACAGTGAATGGGTCTCTCCTTTGGTGCTAGTGCCAAAGAAAAATGGTAAGTGGAGAATCTGTGTCGACTATTGGGAATTGATATTGGGAATTGAACAAAGCCAATAAAAAGGACCATTTTCCTTTACCTTTTATAGATCAAGTGTTAGACGATCTGGTAGGGAAAAAGTTTTTCTCTTTCTTGGATGGGTTTAGCGGGTACAATCATATTCAAATTAGCTCGGAAGACCAAGATAAGACCACTTTCACTTGTCCTTAGGGTACCTTTGCATACCAGGTCCTTCATTTTGGTTTGTGTAATGCTCCAGCCACTTTCCAAAGAGCGGTACTGAGTATATTTTCTGAATTAGTTCATGATGCAGTAGAGATATACATGGATGACTTTACTTCTTATGGCTCTTACTTTCAGGAAGCTTTATGTAACCTAGGAAAAGTTCTAGACAAGTGTATTGAGATGAACCTATCCCTCAATCTGGAAAAATGTGAATTTCTAATGACTGAAGGGACCATGCTAGGTCATGCAATATCTCAATAAGGACTACAGGTGGACCCCAACAAAATTGCCATCATCAAAAGGGTCCCACCTCCTCAAAAGGTGAGAGATGTCAGAAGTTTCCTAGGCTTAGCTGGGTATTACTAGAGATTCATTAAAGATTTTAGCAAGCTAGCCTCTCCTTTGTTTGGCCTCTTAGGTAAAGGTGTCGAGTTCATATGGTTGGAAAACTGTCAAGAGGCCATAGATACCTTGAAGAGCAAGCTCGTGACTGCCCCAATTCTAAGAGGCCCAAATTGGGCCCTACCTTTCCACATTCACAAAGATGCCTTGAATAAAGCAATAAGAGTAGCCTTAGGACAAATTGATGAAAAGTTACCTTATGCCATATACTTCATAAGCAAAAACTTGTCAAAGGCAGAGTTAAACTATACAGTGACCGAGAAGGAACTCCTAGCTATCGTGCATTCCTTAAACAAATTTAGACATTATATCATAGGCTATCAAACCTTTGTGCACACTAATCATGCTACAATTAGATATTTAATAAAAAAACCAGTTGTAAATGCTCGCATTATTAGATGGTTGCTTTTACTGCAGCAATTTGATTTGACCATTATTGATAAGCCTGGTAAAGGAAATGTTGTTGCTGACTTTTTTTCTAGAGTAAATTTGCTTTTACGTGAAGAATGGATGGTGGATGACCAAATGCCAGATGAACATCTATTTTCTATCTCAGTTTCTCTCCATGGTTTGCTGATATGGCAATCTACTTGGTTTCATCATAGTTTCCACCACACCTGTCCTCAAAAGAGAGGAGCAAGATAGTAAGGAAAATCGCCCCTTTCACCTGGACTGGGGGCAATCTCTTCAAATTTAGCCTAGATTAGATCTTGAGAAGATGTGTCAGGGAGGAGGAAGTCTTTGAAATCCTCCTAACCTGTCATGACGAGCCTTGTGGAGGTCATTTTGTAGCGAAAAGAACTACCTTCAAGATACTGAAAGTAGGCCACTACTGGCCCACTCTTCATCAGGATGTGAGGAGATATACTAGCCAGTGTGATCAGTGTCAGAGGATGGGGAAACCTACTCCAAAGGATGAAATTCCCATGCAACCTCAAGTGACCCTTGAGCCATTTGAAAGGTGGGGCATGGAATTTATGGGTCTTATCAACCCTCCTTCAAAGTAGAAGCAATACATCATTGTGTGCACCAATTACTTGACAAAGTGGGCAGAGACAAAAGCAATCAAAGCAGCAATAGAAGAAAAAGTAGCTAAATTTTTTAGAGAAAACATATTTTACAAGTTTGGGTATCAAAGAGAATTGGTCACAGATCAAGGTAGTCAGTTTACTTCCAATTTGATTGAAGACCTGCTCACACATCATAGAATCAAGCACAAGACCTCCACCTGTTACCATCCACAAGCCAATGGGCAGGTGGAGGTCACTAATAGGGCATTGGAAGGGATCCTGACAAGGGTAGTGAGCAACAACAGAAAAGACTAGGTGGATAGATTAATTCAGGCCACTTGGGCCTAAAACACAACATGGAACACCACTACAGGGTTCACACCCTGTGAGCTGGTCTATGGGAAGAAGGCTTTGCTGTCAATAGAATTTGAATTCAACACCCTGAGGATGGAAACTTAGTTGGACCTAGACCTCAGCCATGCACAAAAAGAAAGATTACTTCAGCTCAATGGATTGGATGAACATAGAATGCAGGCCCTTCTCCATAGAGCGATAGTTCAGCTTCAGAGAAAGATATGGTATGACAAGAATATCAAGGAGAAGCAATTCCGAGAGGGAGATTCGGCACTACTCTATGATTCAAAATGCAAAGATTTCAAGGGAAAGCTAAGGACAAGATGGTTGGGACCCTACACTATGGAGAAATGCAATGACAACAGTTCAGTTCTGATAAGAACCATTGATGATGAAGCCATCCCCATGCTTGTCAATGGACAGTGGTTGAAAGTCTATAAGAAACCCATCTCCAAGAAAGAGTTCATTGAAGATTTGAATAAGATAGTGATGGTAGTGGAGCATGTCTTAGCCTCCACTTCACCCACTCACTGAAGGAAAAAAGGAAAAACTAAAAAATAAGGACTCAATTGAAAACCTCCATGAGGCGCTTGAGTCCCATCATTGGGTTGAAAACCTCTTCTGAGGCAGCCCAATGATGCCAAAAAAAGAAGAGAGAAAATAAGATCCCTGGGTGAAAACCTCCCTGAGCTGCCCTAGTTGTTTAAAAAAAAAAAAGAGAAAAAGAAAAATGAATTTTCATTTGCATTGCAGGTTTGCAGGAGGACTGCAGGAAGCAATAGAAGGTGCCAAGGGAGCCCTCAAACCAACACCATCACCTATCCTACCTTCCCACACCTTTCTCCATCATTCTTGGAATTTTTTTCGCCCCACTATGCTTCTTTTCCAGAAACTGTGTTTTCTACAGGAGGCTCCTGTAGGAATTACAGAGAGCCAGAAATGGATATAAAAGGCAATTTGAGGTACATGGAAGCTTCATAAAAAATCCATAAATCCTCCTACAATTTTCAAACCTCCCTTCCATCATTTCCAAGCTTGCATCACATCCCAAGCATCATTCTTCTTCCTATCCAAGAAAAACACAAAAAAAAACAGTTTTTCAAGAAAAGAAAAAAAACAAAAAAAATAAAATAAGAAAGGAACAGCACCATCTACCTCACCTGAAGCCTACCTATTACCTCTCCATCTCTATCTACATCTTTGGCATCATCCTCATAGTTCCAAGCACAGAAAGAGCTGAAGATTCAAGGGGACAAGCAACTACAGGAGCTCCTATAGGTATTCTTGTAGTAGCTGATCCCATTAAAATCCAGCATCAGATACAAGAGGGTGCAATTATGAAGATTGAAGAAGACACCTAGAGCTTATATCCAACCAAAGAAGAACCTACACAAGGCACAACCACACATCAGCAAGCAGACAACATGCAGCAAAAGAAACAAAGGCATGCAACAGAGAGAGAGAGATCCACAACAGCTCACAACATATGCATTGGGATCTCAAGTAAGTAACTAACCTGCTCCTCTATTTGCATTTGTGTAATTAGAAGGCATGCAACAACAATGAGATGGTTGAGGTTGAATGAGGGAAAGGTGGCCAGTTAACTTGGCACCTTCATCTAGTTGACTCCAATCATCCGAAGATGTGACCCACACGTGTGCACAGTCAACTCAAGAAAGATGTCAAGGACAGGTAGTGTAGGAGGTGTGAACTCCGATGCAATCATGAGAGATGATTATGAGGAAAGGGCCATGACGAAAAGGTAGGTGGGGACCAATGGTCTGAATATGGCCAACGTACACTTTTCCAACTCACCCTCCATCATCGGAAATATCCATAAAAAGTAATAAGTACTCCTCCCCTAGCACTCTCACCAACTTTTCCTTCATTCTCTGCTCAAAAATCCACTCCTGCGATCTCCTCGTGCCCCCACAGCCTCGTAACCATTGTTCTCCATTAATCTCTCCCATATTCCTGCTCTCGACATTTTCTACAAGAGCACTTATAGGTTCTACAGGTTCACCTACAAGGATTCTACAAGAGGGACAATAGTCTTCTACAGGAGGGCCAGTGAGTTGTTTTGAAGGGAGAAAACATGGGTTTTAGCACAATTCTATAGCTGAGGAGATAGGTTCCATGCATACCCCCATTAAATATCAAAATATGCAAGCAGTGGTTTAAATTTGAGGGTGAAATCAAGCCTTTAGGTGGAGGAAATACATAAAAAAAATCTATTTATTTCTTAAAAAAACACAGTATCTCTGTTTCTCTGTTTTTCTTCAAAAATTGTTGTCTCCATCTCCACATTTGGTTTCCAAAATAAGCATAAACAAAATGACAGGATGTTTTATGAGGAAGGAGCCCACCAACTCCTCCAAGCTCCATGCACATCCCTAAGTAGTGGACATATTCACAAGAGTAAATTGGATGAACTTTTTTTGAGAAATTCCAAGGGTCTGATGAGGAAATTTCTCAAGAATTTGCCCACTTTTTTGTCCCTCACTCAAGAACACATGCCACTATCACCTTTAGAGGTCTTTCCATGGAGATAACCTCTGAATCTATCAATAGAGTCACCACCCTTTCTCTTGAGCTGCCTTGGAGTAAGGATGAAAAACCAATTGGCCAGGCTGCCAAGAAAAGCTTCTTCCAAAACAATGAAACCCCTATAAAGGATAAAAATGGCATTAGAAGGGCTACCATAACATATCCTTGGGATGATGTTAGCTACCAAAAAATAAATTATATTTCCTATGAGGGGAGATACAGCATTTGTCTATGGTTATCACTTTAGAATCCTTCATGAATTAAGGTATGACATGGACACTCCAACGCCTCAGAAGCTCAACATCCCCTACTTCCTCCTACAGTCCCTCATTGACTCCAATACTAAAGTAAAATCAGGAAATTCAAAACAGCTAGCTCATAATGGGTTAATTAAAATTTTAGTGGAAGAAGCCCTCCATACATTTACACTCCCTATAGCATAGGAAATCTTCTGAAACATGACAGCTGAGGATGACATAAAAGCCCTAACCTATGATATCAGTCCTACTGGTAGTGAGGAAGAAGAGTAGCAAGGGGGATAAGGTGATGCAACTGGTGACTTAGCAGAACAAGAAAGGAAGGAGGAAGAAACTAAGATAGAGGAGGAGAAAGATGAAGAAATAGAGTAGGAAGAAACAAAGCAAACAGAGACAGAAAAAGAAACAGAAAGAGGAGAAAAAGTGGCAGAAAAGATAGAACAAGTAGAAGTGTCCCCTAAGACTCTTGAAAGAGAGGCAGCAACTGCTCTCACTACCCTCAGTACACCCATCAAGACAAAGCATAAGAGGAAATGGCAGGCCTCCATGTATTTCAGGGCTAGAAAGAGCACAAGAATCAAAATAGGGAAACCCTAGCCTTCCTCAAAAGTACCAATTATAATTGAAGATTCACCCTCTACCCAAGGAAAGGAATCCCCTTCTAAGGCACCTATCACATATGAAACGAGGACTCCTAGATCTCCGACATGGAAAGAAAAGGTAGAACTACAGGACCCAGAAACAGTCCTACAGGAGGCACAAACAGTTCTACAGGAGACACTGTCAAAACTATAGGAGACCCAAAGCTTGAGAAAATGATAGAAGGATAGCCACAAGGAAAGGAGGAAGAAACAAAGCTACCAGAACCTGATCCCTAGCCTAGTCTTGGCTCCTACTACAATCTTCTCGAGGGGGGAAGAATAATTCCACAAAAATTTGTAATTCCACTATTCTTTGAATTAGAGAAGGAGAGAATAAGAACAAACAGGTGGATGAAAATAGCCAAATCCAAGGGAATTGAGGATATTGGCCATACAGAGAGCAAACTCAGAGAAATTGGCAAAGAGTTTAGTGTTGTTAGACACAGAGAAGCAACTACAAGAAGCCAACTTGAAACAGAAAATGAATTGCTAAGGAGGCAGCTGCAAGAGAAAGAGACCCAACTGGCATGCATGGCTAGCTAGTCCATGGAGGCATTGCAATGTAGAACACCAACAAAATCCTATGGCCTGCATCTCAAGGACCAATGGTTGCAATTTCAGATAAAGACTTTGGCACAAGGAGGCACAATGCCTTTCCAAGATTACAGGTAGTTTATGGACCTGTGTGACCAAAGCACATCAGAGGATAAGGCAAAGATGGCAGAATTCTACCTACATAACCTGGCCCTCATAGACATGAATGTATGGGACCCCAATGCTTGGCTAGGGGACCTACAACTAATGGCCATGGCCTCATGGATGAACCATGAAGAGTTAAGGGCAGCAGAAATAAGAAGGTTGATGATAAATGAGAAGAATGAGCCATTAATGATCAAAGTTGAGCCATTAGACCCCATGGCACTCATCAGCACACATAAACTACTTGCCAATAATCCTTAGATTGCCCCTAGATATATAATTGATCATGCACAATCCTTTGCACACTTTGAGGATATGGAAAGGCTACTTGGGGATGACTGTGTGCATGCATGTATGAGGAGATGGAACACCTTACCACACAGTCTACAGATCAGGGAATATCATTCACCAATGAGGATGAAAGAGGCATTAAGGAGAGTGCCAATGTACAAGCGCTCCATGCAGAGGCTGAATATCAATTGGATTGGCCTCAAATTGAGCCCCCCACTGCTGCTAGGCATGCTGGAAGATAGAGGAGAAGAAGAAGAGCAAAATCAGTCGGAAGAAATAGATAAGAAGGCAGGATTCTATGACAAGGAAGAGGAGAGCACATCAGATGCATGGGATCTTATGGAAGCCACCAGGGCCATAAAAGATGAGGAGATGGACTAAGTTGCTCAGAGGATGAGCAACACTTTCAGTAGGGGTTGATGATGAGCCTCATAAATGGGTAATTATATGGGCTCATTTTACCTCCTAACCTAGTCAAATAAACCATTCTCTTATATTATTGTATGATTTTATGATTATATTTATGCTTATAGAGTGAGTTGAGTCAGTTAAGATGCCATGTGGTCTAATATGTATTTAATGCAGATTATTGATGATTTTTGAAGTCACAGTCAAGGATCCAGTGGACAAATGGTAGCAATAACTCGAAGTGGACAAAGGAGAGGACTTATAGGAGGGAATCCCCCTCATTTATTAATCCTCACTTCGAATTCCCCTTCATTTAGCTCAGAGTACAAGCAGCCAAGTCATACACTAGAAGGCATCCGAGCAAGTGGAGGATGACTGATTATTATCTTGAATTTTGAGAGCCAAGCCTCCCTAATTTTAAGGAAGTTGTTGGTAGCTTCATTTGTATAAGTAGATAGGCCTAGGGCTTCACTAGAGTCAGATTTTTGGTTGGATTTTTGTTGGATTTTTGTTGTTTTTGCTTATGTAAACTCTACTCCAACTTTGAGCTTATTATTTTGACAGTTCCATGTAATCTTGTTATTGTTTTGGAATAAAGATGGAATCCTTTTTGAGTTAGCACTGAGTTACCTCAAAGGGCTGAAGCTCTTGGGTTAGGGCCCAATCCAAGTAGCCAAGCTCCTCTTTACTTGTTTTTGTATGTTTTATTTTAGTTTGTAGATTAGGTTACTATTGGATGTATTTCTTTTATGGTTAAGAATATGTTGCTTTTGATGATTTAGTAGTTTGCTTCCATTTGTGCTTTCTATAGCAAGTTAAGTAGTGATAAAGAAAATATTCAAAAGTCTAGAAATGGTGCCTTGGCCTCTCTTCCTCCCTTTGGGACCATGATTTAAGGCAAAGACCCTCTTGCTGCCCCAAAAACACACATTTTCCTCATTCATAGGACTTCTAGTGTCTACAGCTCTTTAGTTGGTTAATAGTCTAGTTTTCTTTGCTTCAGAACTTCTTCATCATGCTCATTTATTTATTTACAATAGTATTCTTTCACACTTTCCTTTATTGCAACATTTCTCAGCATTTCCTTTCATAGATCATAGTTTAGACTAGTTTGATGCAAAACTCTGTTTTCTTAGATGCACTTCTTTCATTGCTTTCTTAATCTCACTGGTTGACTGTCAGTTGTTTATGCAGAATATATCTTCTAGCAATAGGTCATCCTATCAACCATCCCATCCTCCATCTAATCCATGTCCTACAGGTCGCCCAAGTATCCCCTCAATTCTGCCTTAGTTTCCTGCATTTTCCATAGAATTTCTTACTCTCTCCTTGAGCAAACCCAGTCATCTTTCTCTCTCCTAATGATCCTTGGTAGACCCTAGGTGCCCTAAAACTTCATTCAAACCCTAATCCACCTCTTTTAGCCATTCTCACACCCACAAAACAGCCAAAACTACTCTCGGCCTCCTCTTGTAGGCCTCCTGTAGAACGTTGTTTTTCCTCCTATAGATTTCCTGTGTCCTCCTGTAGATTTTCTTGTAGGCTTTCTTTTGAAGTCTGAGTGTGGGAAAAGCCTTCAGAAGGCCACCTAAGACCTCCTAGGACCCAACCACACCATCCTACATCCTCTCAAGTTCAAAAACCACTCTCCAACGCCACCTATTCATTGCCACATTCACAAACAAATAAATTACATGCATGACAAATTCACATAAAAATACCTAAAAATCTAAAAAGATGTTTTTGCTCATTTACTTCTAGAAATAGTTAGTTAGATGTTGTTTACTTCCTTGTGTAGGTAATGGCATTCTTTTCATGGTTTTCATAGTGCTTTCTGTAAAAGTAGGATTAGTTGGTTAATTAGGATTTACTTGGTTTGCTTTACATTTTAGTCTTTCTCCTTTCTGCAGTTAGAGTAGTATCTGTAGAATAGTATTTCTCTCCTTTCATCACATATAGAGCTTCTTTTGAAATCCATAGAAGTTTGCCTGAGCTCCTAGTGATCTTGCGTCAGCTGACCAAGTGACAACCTGCTGTAAGAACTAGTACTTGTGCATACAACACCGTTTCTTCCAAGTTTGTTACGAACTACCGAGTTGATAATAGTAAAGTAGGCAGCCCAAAAGTTGCAACATTATTGCTACAATACTGTTGCTCACCAATATCCACATGATTTCTCATACCATTCAAGGGTGCTATCATCAAAATTAATGGACTCAACTATAGTATAATAACCCATCTCATTCTCACCAAAATTTTTAGAAGGAATCCCCTCCTGTTCAACCCCTGCTATCTCTACCATATTACCTGAGCATGAGTGATGAGGCCCTCAATGTCCATTGTAGCTAAAGAAAATATATTTCCTTCTTAATTAAATATTTTTTTTTTATTTGAACCTTTGTATCCTTGTCTTCACTGACACTACTAAAATGATCAAATGAACAAAATCATATCCTCATTATTTCCTCTTTGGTCAACTACCTTTTGAATAGTATAATGCTCTGATCAACTAACCTTTCTGCTAGTTCATAAGCAATAAGTGAGGAAATATGTTCCCCTCTCCAAATGGCCAACAACTTATAATGCAGTTGCTTGCAAATAGCATCACAGTCTCTAATAATCAAAACAAAATAGTCTGCATGTTTGTTTTCAGAATGTTGGGATAATGTTTATTAATGTTGGTGAAGAATCATTGGAACATTTTAAGAATCAAATCATTAGACCCTATATCAAGCATCATGACATATGATTTTACTTCAACCATGATTTCTAAAATTTTGAGCTTCTTTCCAAAAGTAGGACCCATGATGTTATGTAACCCCTGAAAAATTTCTATGATCAATTGGAAAAATTTCCTCATAGTATCATCATTGTAAGGAGGTATATGTGAATTTATTCTTATGATACTTTAAGATAGGAGGCAACAATAAGTATTACCCCTTCACAAGGGTGCTCCAAGAACTTGTGTTGTATCAAGTGAATCATTGATGATTTTAGAGCCCAATTTAGACTGCTCCAATTTGATTGGTTCACCTTGGAAATATATGAGTCTTGTTCCTCCAATTTGAAAAGGGACTTCACTATAATCTTGATGATCTTCAAATGTGAACCACGTGAAAATAGAAAATTTTCCATGTCATGTTATTTTTGCAGATCCTTCTTATGCTCCAACTATAGAATAGCATGCCAACTCCTCTTGAGAAGGGTTTGTTGTTCTGTCTTTTTCTCTGGTCTATAGAAGTATTGCAATCCAAGAAACCAACTAATGCACTACTATGTTGATTCATGAGGCATCTTAAAATTTCCATTATTCAACAACTCTACTGGCGCCCTAGTAAAAACATATACAAGACTATCCAATACTCTGAATCAACTCATTCTGAATAGAAATCAAGCTTAAGAGCAATATATTGACTCAACAACAAACACCCCTCTAGCAACAATACTCTCAATTATAATCCCTATCTCAATAACAACTCTACCCATACAATCAATGCCATGGCTCATGACAATATATGATAGCACCATACATACACACTTGGACTAAGAGCTTCACTTAGCTATGGAACAATACTTATATTTCTATGTTCACACAACAACCCAATACTCATCCCTACAAATATTGACAACATGCAACAATGTATTGTTAGTTATATATGAAATCAAATTCTATGGCAACTTAGCTACAATAGCCCATTAATCTGGCCTCAGATTGCAGTAGCATTCCTACTACAACATACTTATGCAAAAACATTGTTAGCAAAATATAATGACAAGTTATTACAACAACATAAACTTTGTCCTATGTAGCACTTTGAACAAAGCCTCAACATCTCCATGAACAACCAATTAAATCATTCTACGCCCACACAAGTTAAATGCACCATCATGCTACATTGAAATATCCTAAATCACATTCCATGATTCTACCAATGCATCATGCTAATTGCTAAACTTCACACGACATACTTCAGCTACAGGTCACACTTTAATACCCATTAACATACTATGACTAATAAATGCCCAACAATATACTGAGTGATATAACTATGGGACAAAATAAACAAAAAATCAAACTTGCATAGTAGTCAATCTATGATAATAACAATGATCATAAACTCCTCTTCTCAACAACTCAAAATCTAAACCACCACACACATTAGCATTCACCAACATAGAATTCTTCAAGAAAATAGCGCTATAGCTCTAAATCATTAAATAAACACACACAAACACAAACATATTTATTTATCCCCAATTTGGCCACATTACTGTTAAACAAACACAAATATTGCACAGGCAAAATCTCTTATCAAACATAACTCTCTCTATGCATGGGTCATAAGGTCATAGGTATATTTATGTCACTTCAACGCAATATTTTGACTTCAATTTCACTTATAGAACATGCCTTCACCAAATTAAAAGAAACCCTTTTTTGTTACATACCAAAACCACCACATAAGTACCCAATCGATCCAAGACAAATCTTTGTCTCATAAGCACAACTAGATCACACCATACATAATGCCCATAATTTTACTATACACAAAGAAACCACATGCATTTCACTAAACTTCACAATGCATGGTCACCACACACTAACCACAAACCCTTTAACAAAATAATGCCCTCAAATGCCAACAATCACACATTGGCTCCACACTATTGGTTGTTCCAAGTGCACACGAGCATTAGATTGTGCTCATCACACAACACACTCATTCTATCCAATGCACAACAACTATATGTGCACTCTCAAATGGTAGAAGAACAACACATCATTTAACTCACAAAGAAAACCAAATATGTGCACACCCTAAGCACAACAAAGAATTCCATCGCACCAGCATTCAAATAATATGTTATGAAACCATCGTTCTATCCATGGCTTCCATATTTAAATTAATTTAATAACAATGGGATTTTGGACCAAATAAAACAATGATCAAATAAACTTACACACACTAGATTTATGTAATTACAATCAATTTTTTGTGCAATCAATGAGAAATCTTGGAAAATAATGTGGCGCTCACCTGCAACTCGAACGAGTCCACATCCTTTTAACTATGCGATGTGCCCCTAATGATCGATGGACACTTAATTTTACATGGTTTGACTCAAATATTTGGCTCCTCGACTCATTGTTTGACTTTGCAATACGTCCCAACTAGTTATGGTGTCAATGCATTCCTTAAGATGATAAAAAAACTCGTCCATTGACCCATAACACAAACGAACCTCTATGTGCAATCTGAGTTGTATTGCCACTCATTGTCTTTGCAATGGAATTTTGATCCAACGATTATCATCTTATTTGCTCTCTAGGATGATCTAGTTAGCCTTAGATTATATTATCATAGATTAGTTCCTAACCTTTCCTTCAACAATATGATACTTGTGGCTCCTACGAAGGCCAAGTTTGGTTATGCAGCAGGAGGGATTTGATCCTTGCTAGAATGATAGACTCATTCTGACCCTATAATAACCCTTGTTTCATCTTGTAAATTACTCCCTCATACATTCAATTTGCTTGGGAAATTAGTAAGAATGATGATTATGTCCTTCTAGATGAACAATCAGCAAACTCAACCCTTATAACAAGTTGGACCTCCTAATAACAATTACATTATGGAATTTTGGTTTCAACAACCCAATAAATTTTTGGTAGCTAATTTTCCTGCAATTGATAAATATGTCCTCAAAAATTTGACAAGAAAACCTTTAGGCAGGCAGGAAAAGAAACTTTGATACCATTTTGATATTTCTTTTGGAAATATGGAAGTCAATCTAGAAATTAAACTAGAAAAACCATGATAAAATTCTTAAACAAGAAAAACCATTTATAATATCACTAAGATTATTTAATTAAAATTATCAGGAAATTGCTTCAACAATTTTTTTTGCGAATTATCATAAAGTAAATGGAACAATTTTGTCAAGAAATATTGACACATTGAATTTGCATATATAAACCTAGAAATGCTACAACTTAAAAATACACATGAGACAAATGCAGAAAAAATCTTCTTTATTATAATAACTAGAATATGATATCATATGCAAAAATTTGGATCAAAAACTGGTTAAACACCAACAAATATCCAAATGACTGACAATATAGAAATGAAGCCCAATTTGGAGATCTATGTGATTCCCACTTCCAACTTGCAGATGTGCTCTAGATATGCTCACCAACTAATGTTGATGAAGCTCTATGAGATCTCTGAATGAAACCTCCTCAATAGTGAGTTTTTGTTTCATCCAACACACCAAGAAACCCAAGGGTTTTCATCCTAGGGCTCTCCGAACCTAAAACCCAATTCTTAAAATTCTCCAAGAGAAAATATTTCAAATCCAAGATGATCCCAAATGACATGCTCCCCCCTTTTTAAAGATCTAATAGATCTCTCTCTAACCTTCTAGAAGCACTTTTATTCTATTATTTTATTTCCATTCTAGACGATTCTCCCTTTTATTGGATTTCAGCGTCTCTTTTTATTTTATTTTAATTTATTTAAGTCATTTTTAATACCGAAAAATGGTTAATCTACCTCCATGATTTTTCTAGCCACTTTTCATCATCCCATCCCATAGATCTCTTCATTTCAATTCCAAAGAGCTATTACACTAGGAATTTTATCCAAATAATCTACTCCATATAACACCTTTAGCATACTTAATTAAAATATGTTGATAATAATGCCATTTTACAAGAATATTTGGAATGCAACAAAACCAAGCATGAACTGTGTAGAACTAGCCATGATGATGAAATATAACAATGGAACCCCATCAAACCCATACAACTCCTCTAAAACCCTCCTGACCCATTGATGATGTAATCTCGCTCCTCTAACCTAGCCATCACAAACCTTGGAAATCCAACCTAATTACCTCATAAGGGAAACAAAAAATGGGAATATTAGATTTCAATGGAGGAAGGCTTGATTTGATGAGGAGAACAGGATAAGGTGTTATTCCTTTAGTATTGAGATTATAGGTTATAAATTGCTTCTAAAAAAGTCATATCACCCTCCACGATTGTCTAGAATTACATCCCTAAACCTCAAGTCTATATAAAATAACAGGGGTGACGAGAATCTCAAAGAAGTGATTTTTTTTCCCATATCCAAAGATTTGATGATTTAGAATTTTTTTTAAGTCCATAATATGATTTTCATCCTCCATTTATTCTTTTATCAATGCTATAATTTCAGTCACACTTGTGATAAATATTGATTCCAAAATATTTATATGAAGGATCTTCCTCCAAGTTGTTGTTGTCATTGTATATACATGAAAGTACCATGTATCATCTTTTTGGATTTAATTATCATGATGTTTATTTTTTCAATATTAACATAGATAACCATCTTGGAATAGAACTCTTAGAGGATTGTTAATTTCTTTCCAATATCATAAAGATTTCTCACAAAATGAACAATATCATCGGTATAACAAAAAGGAGTGATTACTATACTAGTAAGGGTGGGGCCTGTAGGTCTATAACTAGGGTCTCTCACACCACCAATTATTCCACATTATTAAGTCAATCCGGGATCGTTTAGTTCTTTCAAAGAGTAACTCAATCCGAGGCTGTTTTGCCCAAGTAATGCTCGGTAGTATAGTGCTCTAATGAATTGAAAGGAAACAGAGACTAAACTATAACTGAATCAACTCAAGGATAAAATCACACAAATCAATCTGATCAGTCAAGGGCACGGAACCAATAACCCTTCCCTTTAGAAACTGATAAAGAAGAAAACCAAAGCAGAGGCTCATGGATCTGGGAGTCAGGCAGCGTCTTGCTGGCTCACAACAGTCTTAGGCCTGCTATCACTCGAAAGTAACAAAAGCAAATAAGCGAAAGTAAATGGAACAGCAATTATGAAATGGAACAGCAGGAATTAAATGGGACAGCATAGGTAAATGGAACAGCATAAATAAATGGAACAGCAGTAATCAAAACAGCATAAATAAATGGAACAGCAAACAAGAAACGTCAATCATATGGAACAGCTAACTCAATTGGAACAGCAAATGCAATGGAACAGCAATCTTAAACAGATGCACACATTCTAAGCTATTACAACAATCTGAAAGTAATGTATGACGTGACTATTTCTGAACAGAGTGATATTGTCTTCAAATCTCGTGAACACGTATTTTATATGAATCCAACGATGATACCAGTCATACCAATACCGGGATGCAAGTCAAAGAAATTCACTTTAGATAATACAGAGACATGAATGAAGAAACTTATTCAGATTTAGAAATTAACTGAAGAGCATAGTCTATCATGTAAAAGATATATCAGATTGCTGGAACAAAGGAAATAATCAAACCACACTAATCACCGTATGATACAACAGTGAGTGACCGTCGGAGCTGGGC
>APFE031420416.1:0-16013 GCA_000404065.3 Pinus taeda | reverse complement strand
TTAATTGCATCAACAAAGATACACAAAATCAAGTCTCAGCAAAACTTAATGCTCAGAGTTGTTCCAAACCGTGTAATTACAATATAGCTGATCTCCCTCCGCTCAATGGCGTGGTATCTTTATATAACAGAAATGACGGAGATATCTAGATACAAAAGATAAGCTAAAGCAGTGATCCCTCAGGATCAGAGATCCTGAGGGATTTGCTAATCGTTCAGTTCTTCTCGTTCCTTTCTTGCGTTCTCCGTCTTGGCGTCCCACGTCCTCTTCTTGGATCATTCAGCTCTAGTTTTACTTGATCGCGTCCGCATCCGGTTCCCTAGCGCTGGGACAGCAGTTGCTTTCCCTTTGCTTCCTGTTTCTGCTTGATAATCCCCTGTTTCCGCGTCCTTCTGCATAGAAAACATCGATTATTGGTGATTGAGCTTCGTTTGTCCATTTCCACACAATTTATCAAAACCTTTTTATTCTTTAGACTTGTAATGCAGAAAAGGTTAGGAAACTTATTAGAAAACCACTAGATTATTATTCAAAATCATACCTTCCAGGCGCTCCACACACCCCCCTGCTTACCCTGTTTCATGTCCTCATGAAAACGTTATAGTTGACATGCAACTCATATGGGTAGGGTACAAGGGACACCTTTGCTTGATTTCAATATTATAATTAATTTCTTTTGACAGAGCCTCAATGATCCTAAACTTAACAATAACGTTCTCATACGACCTTGTCACAATAACCCTCAACTCAAGAGAATCCTTTTTCTTCCAAACTACTCCAAAGGTTTGTCCTAAGAATAGTGCCAAATTTTCTAAATTCAATGAACAAACAAAGGAGATTGACATTCCTCCACAATGATCTTGAGAGTAACAAGATTATCCATATAACTTGAATGATATATCCTAATGTTGGATTTACCTTCAGTTCTAACTTATCATGGCTTTCCAACCATAGGCTAATATTCTTTTCTAAAATAGCTCCACACATTTTTGCTAAAATCAGGCTAACCGTAACGGGCTTATAATTAGAGGGAATGATTTCTGGAAGATTATTTGTTATTTATGTCAAAGGAATGTCCTCCTTAAGAAGAAAATTATAGAGGCTTGTAGCGAAATTTAAGCCCTTTCTAACAAGCATTTGCATGCCTCATAATTCCTCCTTATTAAAGAGAAATGAATTTTTAAAGAAGAAAAACCAAATACTTTAACCTCTATCAAATCATCCTACCTAAGCATACATAGGGCTCCCCTCTCTAACAGACATGTTGATTCATGAGTGATTGGACCAATATAAATAAGAGTCTTCTCTCCTCTATTTCATCCCTCAATTTGTCCAAGAAACTAGATTCGAGGAAACAAAGAGGAAATTTGATTCATACCTCATGAACCCTAGGATGAGTTGATGAAGGTTTTTGGTTGCTGATTAGAGTTCTTCGTTTATGGTTTTTTCATAATTTTGTGAGTACTTTTTGGAGAATCATTGGAGTGGAATTTGGTTACCTTGTTACACCATCTCTTGCATAGAGTTTTGATCTATAAGCAGACTTCAACCTTGAGATTTCAAACACATGGAAAGAATTTCGGACCTACGAATATTTGACCCTATTGGCTGCAAAAAAAATTCCCCGAATGTGATACCTCAAACCTTTTAAATTCATCCTAAAGCCTTAGTTCGGACTTGTGGTTCTATTGCACCATTCTAGATTAGTTTGGAGGTTGACAAGGGCTATTTTGGATTAGGATTAAAGAATTCTTTCATAGGACTTATAGAAGCACTATTGTGTCAACTTGTAGTAGACTTGAGTTGATTTTGGGGCAATCACTTTTGGAGCATTCTTGAGAACTTTAAGAGCAGCCTTATTGAAGACATTTTTGTGCAGATTTGGAGACATTTTTCTAGCAGACTTGAAGAATCATTTTGAAGTAGACTTTGAATTAAAAAACCTAGAGAATCCTTTAATGAATTTGGAGAAAACTATTGAAGAATTTTGAGCAACTCTTCTGAAGCACTTTTGGAGTAGTCCATTTGGATCACTTTTGAAGAATTTTGAAGCACCTTTTTGAATAATTCTTGAACAAATTTGAAGACATTCTTGAGCAAGTTTGGAGAAGTTTTTATGGAGAAGTCTTTTGAATGACATTTTGAAGCAGTTAAAGGTTGGAGCTTGATTTTATAATAGAGTATTGGAGTCCTCATACAAGGTTGGAGCCTAGATTTACAATTGAGGAATGGAGGCCCCATTCAAGGTTGGAGCCTTGGAGGAGTTGGATATTTTGTTGTATAGGTTGGAGCTATATGTTTACAAAAGAGGATTGGATTCCTCACTATCTTCATCAAGAAAATTATTTTTTGTTTTATTTCCTATGTTATGGTTTAGGTTGTGATAAAAATATTAACTGACATAATATAATAATTGAAAATAATTTTGGTTTACACCCCCTGCCCCTCCTCAATATTTCCAACAATGCTTATATCCTAACTTTTATATATAAGTACAATGAGGCTCTACATCCAAGACTTAGAGAAGTATTCCTTCATTTCCAAATTGAAGATATTGTGTATGTAAGGGATGAGGACATACCCTCATTTTTAAAACATTAATCTTGGTAGCCTTCAATTTTCTTGGATTTCCTAGTTGCAAGCCACTTAATCCCATACTCCACGTCTTTTGGAGAAATCATTTCATCCTCTATAGAAACATTCAAAATGGTTTACATGGAATTATGGGATTCATAAAGATATTTAAGGTAGAAATTCTAGTTCTCTAGGGGAATCATATTACTTTATATATTTTTCAAAATTAGAATTTTCATCCAAACTTTTTAGTTCCTGATTTAAATAGATGCAACCACTACTTTTGGTTTCTATTTATATAGTCTATTTTCTTCCTTTTAATAAAGGCTTTATATGTAATTATCTTATCAATATTTAAAGATTCATTAGATGCATCCCTAATTACTTTTCTAGAAACTTTACGATCATTATCATACCAAAGTTTGGTTGTTATATTATTCTTTTTACAAGACACTTTGATAGATAATTTATCAATGGAAGTTGAGATAGAAGTCTTCAATGTTGTCTTTATAATTCAAGGGTTTTAAATCCCTATTTGAATCCTCTAAAAGAAGATCAAATTTACTTTTGTTAAAAGGTGGGTGTCTTTGGTTCTTAACATTCTCTTGTATTGGGTTTTTGTGCATGGAAAAGTATAGAGTTAAGGTTAAAGCTCTATAAGATTCAAACTCATGTTCATTTAAGAGCTCAAAATTTACTATTTGTTAGGAAAGGAGGTATCAAATATCACATAATCCACACACAACTATCGATCCCGTGAATACAAGTCATCTAGTCAGAGTTTGGCCACTTAATTATGTCATTGCAAATTACAAGGCCTTGAGAACTTCAAAGCATGGCTACTTTGATACCAAATAAATTCTTAGTCAAGTCTTCAAAGTTTCTTTTGTATATACTAGCTAAAAAAGGTCCTCATCTAGCCACAGAGGATTAAGGTTGGAATCATTGCTTAAAAGAATAACTTGCATAATTGTAGTTCTAGCATTAAAATCTGTTAACAAGAGGATATTACCTTCATTCATTAGACTATGCATATCTTGTTCTAGGGTATTACAGGGGAAATTTTTATCTTGATAATTTTTTCTTATAAAAAGTAAAACTACTAGGTGTGAAATAAAAAATTGCAATATAAATCCTCTTAGTATTTATTCGAATGCATTGATTGAGAGGATCTATCTTATGAAGTTGAATGTGAGAATAAACATTCTTTTTTTATGTAAGCGTTTACTCCTCCAATCCCTCTACAATGAGGTTTCTTATTCCTTTTTGAGATTATGATTATTCTTTCTTTTCTCATGTTCCTTTAACCTGTGGTACTATCCTATGGTTTAAGAAACCGTGACCCAAAGACATCTAAGTCATGCAAATCACTTGCAGATCACACCTAGCCCGGGTCACACCAACCCTTAACATGACTAGGTTTTTTTGTGTCTCCTCCAAACTACTACAACATTCAAACCTTGACTATGTTGCAAAATCAAACCCTAAAATCTAATTACTATAATAAAATTTGACTTTTAAAAATTATTATTTAATAGATATTAAATTTATTATTACTTTATTTTGTTTTACATAAAATAATATCATAATAAAATAGTTATATTTAATTAGATATTGAATTTATTATTACTTTATTTTTTGTTACAAAAATTATCTTAAAAAATGTATAGATTATTTGATATATTACTATTTATATTAAAAAAACATATTTGTGTTTGATTATTATTTAATTAATATTAGCAATTATTATATTTATTTTAAATTTATATAAATATTATATCTATCTCGATATTATAGTCTTTTCAATACCAAAGCTATAAAATGCAACTATGTGAAACTGTTATTTAATTCACATTAAATTTTTCGAAAATAGCAACAACCAATGCTAAAAATATCATTGCTATAGATAGCATTTCAGGATATATTCCAATTTCAATTTGTCCTTGAATTACAATTGAGAATTAAAATTCGAATTTAGTCTCACCAGCTATTTGAAAAATAATGAATTAATTCATCTTGAGTTAATTAGCTGGTGAAATTCAAAGATGAAGTTTTTGTGAAGTCATGCAACAGTTATCCCTTTGATTGAGGAATTTATCTGTTAATTAAGGAGATAAGGGTGAGTTGTATTTGAGTTGTAATTAGTTAGCTCAGTTAACTGAGCTAAGTCCAGTTAAATTATTTCTAAACAGTTTGAGGAACTAATTGTGAGTTCAATCAGTTAATGCATGGATGCATGCAACTAATTGTGAGTTCAATTAGTTAATGCATGGATGCATGCAACTAGTGTTCTCTAGATAACTGAATATTCTCTCATAAATAACTCATGTATGTCAGTTT
Organism: Pinus taeda; assembly: GCA_000404065.3. NCBI lineage: Eukaryota > Viridiplantae > Streptophyta > Pinopsida > Pinales > Pinaceae > Pinus > Pinus taeda. The sequence continues at coordinate 11,099 of APFE031420416.1, read as the reverse complement.
AGACAAAGACCCAGTTGAGATTAAAGGCAGGGACAATGTACTATCAGTTGTAAGAATATTCCTATGAGGAATATCTTGCATGCAGGAGAAATTCATTCCTTGAGGATTGCATAGTTTTATAGTGTGTAAGAGCAGTGTTCCACTTGGTTGAAGGTGAATCATCCCAGAGGAACAGTGCAAGGAAATAGGAGGTTCGGAGGACATAGGAGAAGGCATATGTGTTGGTTTGGAGGACATAGGAGAAGGCATATGTGTTGTTTATTCTGTCTATGAGCAACAGTGAGGATTGTATTGAGAGCTGGATAGCTGTGAGTGCTAAAGATTTGTGTAATCTTGAGATATTTCCACTTGTATGATAATGCAGATAGCATGGTTTTTAGCTGAGGCTTTCCCCAGAGTATTATTCTGTTTTTCATGTGGGATTGATTCTTCTTCTCTATTATATGTGTTATGTTTGATCTTGCTCAAAATCGATTAAGCTTCTGCAAGTTTGATAGCAGAAGTAGATTAAGTATTTTGCTTTAGTACATTGCATAATCAGTTTAATCTACAGTGAGAATTTCTACAAAATTCAATATACACATATTTAAATATATTTTACAATTTAATATTAAATAGATCCCACCCTATATATATATATATATATATATATATATAATATATATATATATATATATATATATATATATATATATATATAGGTGGGATCTATTTAATATTAAATTGTAAAATATATTTAAATTGTGTGTTAAATTTATTTTAATTAATAAAAAATATTTAAAAATAAAATACAAATTTTTTATATAAACTAGCATAGATTTAGCAAAATCAAATTTTTTAAAATGTAATTTTTTTAGAATTTAAAATTTAAAAAATGGCTTGCACTTAGAGAGATTTGATCCCTCTCAACTCTTATAAATTCATGTTTAAGATTAATCATATTGGTTACACACAATGTGTAATTCTTCTTTGTTTAAATTGCATTTTTGAATATATAAATGGATTCAATGCTTTGAGAATCTTTCACTCTCCCACTTTCAACACTTATTCTCTTTAAGTGTGTGTATGCACGCACACACACACATATATATCAGAGAATTTCATTCACAACAAAAGATTACATCAATGTCTACAAATTTATGTCGGCCTCACTCTTACCAAATTTGTTGGCCAATTTATAGTTTACTAAAAAAATTGTATCAACAAAAAACATTCTTGTAACATATCCCAATTTTTTTTTAAGAGTTACATCCACTAATATATATATATATATCTATATATATATATATATATATATATATATATATATATATATATATATATATATATATTCTTTTTATTTTAACCTCGAATGCTTCTTCACTTTTATTAAAAAAATTATTACCAAAATGTATATGCAACCATTATTATTATTACCCTCGAGGTTTAATGTGACTTATGAGATCAATATGACAATGGTTTTGACATATATTTGGTGGTCATTATTATATGCTATGCTCATTATATATTTATTGACTTATGTCTTATTATACTTGTTATAAGGTTCTCAATTCACATGGTATATGTGTCTTTCAGCTATCTGGTATTAAAGTGTTGAAACGATGAAACTTTAGCATTACACCTTATTGTGGTATGGTTTTCCATCATATTAACGTTCATTTCCTTGGAAAGTTCTAAGGGTTATGTGGCTTATTCCACTTCTTTTAATCTGGCTTCAATCCCTTTGTTGGATCTTCAGGGTTTGATCTTATGGCAATGGTTTATTGGGTCTGTTTTGGGGTAACTACCCCACCCTCCTCTGTGCTCATTGTTTTCATTTGCAATGCCTCTAGAAATGAGAGGGAGTTATTCTCTATCTAAAACCCTAACCCATCCATTCTCATGAATTTTGTTTGATCTACGGGTTCTCTGGCTATCCTTTAGGGTTCCTCCATTACCAATTCTAGTTTCAGGTTTTCCATACCAATGTCTCGTGGAGAAAACTTGAACATGCTTCATTCCTTCACTTAGTCAATATGGTCCATAAGATTGGTTCTTTTTATTTTATATTGGTAATATTATGTGTAGATGCTTTTGACTTTGTAAAGAAGCCTTTAGGCTACAAAATACACTATTAATTTCTGTGTAAACAAAATTTGAGATAAATATGTCTCAACGAAGGGTATTTTCCCTAATGTTTCTACTTTATTTTTATAGTGTGCTCCAAGTTTTCATGAATATTGTACATGGAAATGGTAATTATATGTATATACATGTCTTTCTTTCGACCCACCATTATTGTTTCTAGTATTTGTATTTCATTATTCTTTTCACCATTCCAAAATTTATAATGGTCATATTTAGGATTCTTGCTGATGTTGAAACCCCTGTGGTTCTCGAACAACCAATTTTGTTTCTTTGTTCAAATTTAAGAGTTCTCTTATGCATAACTTCTCAATGGTTATTGTTATTTGTTTCCAAGAATGTTTATACAAACTATATGTATGGTTACTGTATTATGTACCCATTTAGTTTGGTTGACATTTGCTCTTGTCTGCATAGATTTACTTTCGTTCTACTGTACTATTTCATTTTCTAGTAGAAACACTCCCTATGGATGCTGACAGGCTTAGCTTGGCCCGGGTTCTAACCCGACTCGTATAGTAATTATCCTAGTTCACTTAATCACTATCCCTTACTCATCTTCTTTAACATATAAACCTCATCAGTTTTATATATAATGCACAATAATTATTATCCTTACACAATCCAACCCAGGTTTAATTTATAACTTGTTATACAATTACCAATGCAATGTATCGTTCACAATATGAAACCATAGACACATAGATCTTTCTTTCTTAAGAATTGTACTTGTACATTTACCCAAAAAAACCAAGGACTCTTACGAAAAGGGCAAACTTTTGGTTGTCAGTATGAAACTAGCCTCTATTATACTACATAAATTACTTATCACCACAGACTCAAAGTAATTCATTTACTGTTATTCATTCATAAGCATTCTACAATATTTTCATTTATTCTAAAAGAAATAGTGACAGAAACATGAGACTATCATACTTATTCGTTCCCTTATCCAAGTTAGCCACAAAACACCAAGGTAAGGAATACTCCTCCCAACCTATAAGACTAGTCACACACTGCGTCTCCCCCGAGACAATTCCACATCGAGAGTAGTTAAGAGTAGCACCAAAGAGTAAATGGTCCCAACCAAACTTAGTCCAGAGTTCTTAATATGAGCCAATATGCCTCAACTGGAAACTCCACTAGCTTAACCAGCTCATGAATTTCTTATATTGGCAAGGTGTTGTCAAAACTTTCAAATTTGCAATCTCTCCTCTAGGTTGCCTCATGTTCCTCTCTTACCCTCTTGGCTTCCTCTTTTCCTTTGAGAAGTTTTATTCCCAAGGAGGAGTTGGGCAAGAAATCGCCTAGCCCATAAATTCTCTCACTACCTAGAATGTGAACTTTCTAAGCATTTCTTATCCAAGGTGCTTTAAGACTAACTCTATAAACATTTACTATTTTAATAAACAAAATAAACTATTTAGTTATTATTCACCCTTTTACATGGCACATAACATAACATAATGCCTCTTTTGCCTGCAGTAATTAAATATTTACAGAGTTACGAGGGGGGGTTACAATTGTGCTTTCCAAAATAGAAAATTCCCTCAAAACAAAAAACATACCATAGTAGAAAACCATCTAGGAGTCAAATTCCCTAAGTTCATTTTCCCATAGAAATAACCATTGAAATATTTTATTATAAACAAGCATTAAAATAAATTTTCTCTTTTTATATTTACTTTCTCTATATATACATATATATCAAGACTATCAAAATAAATTAATTGAAATGAATACTAAAATAATTTATTCAAGTCATGTAGTAATGCAAGTATAAGAAATGTATCTTCCTCATACTTTGTAATGTTTAATAAAACCTTTAATAAAAATTAACCAAAAATGTGTATATTCACTTATGTTTTTTTTTATTATGGTCAACATTGTTTTTTTTATTTAGATAATATTTTATTTTTGTTTATAAAGAGGCATGTGTTAACTTTATATTAAGCACAAAAAGAATTACACATTTCCTCATTCTAGAATGTAGAATGGACCTCTTGACACAAATATTTAAATTTAATATAAATTTACAATAATGTATTTCTATATATATTTTCTATCGAATGTGTTTTTAGTAAAATTTGTTTAGATTCATTTTCTTGAAATTATTGATATGCATTTTTTTATCATAATGTTAAAAGAAAGATATTTGTAAAAAAATATTTTTATTTTTTATTTTTTGTGTCTGGAATGGTAGTTGGGGTAGCCTGTACTCACTTGATATGATGTTGAATTTTGTCCATTACCAATTATAACACTAGGTGTCTCAAGCTATTTCCATTGTAAACTTAAGTTAATTAAAAAAAATAGGGTGATTAACTAAAGAACCTTATAATGTTAGTTATATAGATATATATATAAATAATGTTTGGGTCAAATAGACTAATTTGTAAAAACTATTATTAAATAAAAATAATTGTTATTATTTATATTCATTAAATAAAATGTAAATTACATTTTTTTTATAATATATATAATATACCTTACTTTCTAAATATAAAATATTAATTATAAATAATTAATATTTTAAAATAATATATAAAATAAAATCAATTAAGAAAATACTTTCGATAATAATAACATAGAAGTTTTTCCAATGGGTTTTGAACCATCGAGTGTGGTTCATCATCAAGACAAGATAAACCATACTAGATGGCTATAAGTGTGTCAGAGAGTGAAGAAAGGGAGCTCTGCAGCTTGAGCTAGGGTTGAAGTTGGCACTAGGGTTTTGACTTTGGGTACCATGGCGGGATGCACAGGGGGGAGTGCTTCTCCCTCCTACAGTCAGGTAGTTACAGATAGAGGTAAGGACGTGAGAAAGCAACATTTTAAAAAACCTCTAGAGAAGGTATCAGAGGCAAGAAGCGAAGGAACATTGGGAAGAAACAGACTTCGGGAACAGAAAGGGGATCAGTCGGAAACAAATAAGGAGAAGGAGAATGGAGGCAGCAGTGGAAAACCTAATTCCATAAGGACAAATGGGGTCTGCAAACCCAAGTCGAGTATTATTCCCCGAATCATATTGAGTGATCCAGCACTTCAAGTGCATAGGGATCATATGATGGAACATGTGATCATATGCAAATTTATGGGATTATGGCCGACGAAGAGGGCATTACACGTCTGGATAAGGAGCCATTGGAAGCCAAAGGGGGAAATACACCTACATCTGGGTTCTAAGGGTTTCTTCACAGTGGTGTTCACAAGCCTAAAGGATAAATATAGAGTATTCGAGGGAGGACCATATTTCTACGTTGTTGCGGGACTCTATATGCGGCCATGGATGATGAACTTTGTCTCGAAACATGAAACATTCACATCGGTACCGGTATGGATTAGACTATACTCCCTTCCTCTGGATTATTGGCTACAAGAATCTCTGAAAACAATAGGCAACAAGCTGGGGCATTTTCTAAAGATCTCAGAGGTGACTCTAAAAGGAAAATATACCTCCTTTGCCTGAATATGTGTGGAAATGGACTTATCTAGAGCCCTTCCAGAAGCGATAATTTTAGAAGTGTATGATGAAGAATAGGTGAAGACTGTGGACTATGAGCACATCCCATTTAGGTGCCGCAAATGCCATGAACATGGGTATTTATTGATAGACTGCCCAGCAAACGATATGCAAGGAAATGCGAAAAGTACTGAGGATAAAAATCACAAGGGTTTCACCAAGGTTGGGAGCAAAGGGAAAGGTGGTAAATGTCCACAAAAGAAGATGAATGAGGATAGACATTCAGGACACAATTGTTTCAAAGACCTAGAGGAAGAAGAGGGGAATAAGGAAACAATCTAGGATATGGAGAACATAATCAATGAGAAGGAAAAGGAAGCTAACATGGAGGATATCACAGTGAACAACCAGCAAAAGGACAATCTACCAAGCTATATGGAGATAAGTAGGGACCATGAGATGACTCCAAGTCAAGTGGGAATGGAGGACCACGAACTACAGGAGATTCTAGATAAGGAAAATCTAGATCTAGAAAAGTTTATGGAACAGAGGATGATTACAGGAGTGGACTCCCTGCCAAAAAAGGATTATGATATGGTGCAACAGCTCTTTCTATGGAGATCACAATCAAAGGGAACTGGAGTCAAAAGAAATCATGAAATCCAGGAGCATAGTGGGGTCAAAATGATGGAGAATGTACAGGCACAATCTCAAAAGAACTTAGGTAGGAAAAGAGGAAGAAAAATATAGAACGAGTTGTTGAACAAATGTGGAAAACTACTACTTAACTCAGGTAAGATGAAAGATCTTACCAGTCATTCCTTTACTAACCTTTATTAATGAAGCTCACATCCAAGAATATTATAGGCATAGGAAATAGAAGGAAACAAAGGAATCTCAGTAATAGAATTAAAGAAGAAAAACTAGATATGGTTTTTATTCAGGAGACAAAATGTTTGATGGATAAGATTAGAGAAATTCATAATAAGTGGCTCATCAAATATGAGTATCTAGAGGTTAAAGAAAGCAACTCGGCAAGGGGACATTCTCACACTGTGGGATCCAAAGAAATTTGGAATCCTAGACGCTGAAGCATCCAGGAACTATCTTTCTTTGGTATGTCAACTTGTAGGTGATAAGGAAATATACATTATCACAAATGTTTATGCACCTCAAAAGCTAGCAGAAAAACTCAAGCTTCTCATCTCCCTTGAGGATCTAAAAGTAAGACACCCCAATATGCCCTGGATTGTTGTAGGAGATTTCAATATGATAAGATCTCTCTCAGAGAAAAAAGGTGGTATTCAACAGCTAGGAAGAGACTCCATTGCCTTCTAGAACTCCGTAATGAACATGGGGCTAGTGGACACTGAAACAATAAATGGAACCTTCACCTGTAACAACAAGAGGGGAGGGGCCTCTCAAGTGGCCTCCAAACTTGATAGATTTATTATTTCATAGGACCCCCTTCTCACAGGTCCTGCCATGACAACTTTTATTCTGCCCTTTGGAGGATCGGATCACTAGCTTGTATAGCTGGAAGCCACCTTTATGGACGCACCAAGAAATAGACCTTTCAGGTTTGAAAATTCTTGGCTTTCTCACCCTGAATTGACCAGTAATATTAACAAATGGTGGAGAGAAGATTTGAACATTCAAGCCACTAGAATGTTCATGCTCCAACAAAAACTCAAACACATCAAATCCAAACTTAAAGATTGGAACAAAAAGGAATTTGGTGGCATCTTCAAAGCCAAAAGAAAAGTTGAGCAGAAGCTCCAGGAGATCAATCAAATCAGCATCATAGATGGCTTTACTGAGGAGCAGTAAAATCTACCTAACTCTTTGCAGGAAGAATGAGAAGAGCGATGCTTGCAAGAGGAAATTTTCTAGAGACGGAAATCAAGGATACAATGGATTAGAGAGGGAGAAAGGAATACAAATTTCTTTCATAAATCCACAATGGCTCACAAGGCACACAACAGAATCACAAAGCTCAAATATTCTCAAGGGATAGAGCTTGTCTCTCACAACGATATGGAATCTTTCCTTGTACAACACTTCCTCGATATAGCAAAGTAACCTCTGGAGGATAGATCTAGGTTCATTGACCAATTCACTCAGTATATCCCTCAGCTAGTCACCAAAGAGGACAACCACAATCTTAACAGGCCAGTGTTGGAAGAGGAGGTTAGTGGAGTGATTAATGAAATGAGAAATGGAAAAGCCCCAGGCCCAGATGGGTTCAATGTAGACTTTTTCAAAGCCTGCCCAGAAACAGTCAAACATGATATCCTTGAGGTTGTGGAAGACTCAAGAAAATCCAAAAAGGTTCTGAAGGCTCTTAATGCTTCCTTCATAGCTTTGATCCCAAAACAGGAAAATGCCACGACTCCAAATGGTTTCAGACCCACAGCCTTATGTAATGTGGTGCACAAAATTATTTCCAAAGTGATAGCCAATAGACTCAAGCCCCTTCTACCATATCTCATCTTGGAGGAGAAAATGGGCTATGTGGAAGGAAGACAAATCCTCAACAACATCATCCAAGCTCATAAGGTGGTACACTCTCTCAAAATCAACAAACAAGTTGGTATGACCATTCATTTGGACCTAGTGAAAGCCTATGACAAGCTAAGTTGGTCTTATATAAGAGCAGTTCTAAGATCCTATGGCTTCGACCAAAATTGGATAAGATGGGTGGAACTTGTCACCATGACTAGGTTTTCCATACTAGTTAATGGAGCTCCATTAAGAACCTTCACACCCTCTAGAGGTCTCAGACATGGAGATCCACTCTCACCTTTCCTCTTCATTCTCATGATGGAAGGGCTAGGCAAAGCGATCAAAATGGCAAATACTGAAGGATAAATCCAGGGTATAAAACAAACCTTAGATGGAGCAGCAAACACTCATCAACAATTTGTGGATGACACTATGCTGCAGGGCATACCCACAGTCAAGGAATTTAGAGAGATCAAACACATCTTAAATGACTTTTCTATGGTAGCAAGCACAAAGGTAAGCCTCAACAAATCAAAAGTTTTTTTCTTTAACACTAACATTGCTATTCAAATAAATATTACCAGAATTCTTGGGTTTCAAAGGGAACAACTACCTTCCAAGTATCTAGGCATACCCCTTACTGATAAACCTCTAAGCAAGAAAGTGAGGGAGCCAATAACAAACAAACTTCAGGGCAACGTCAGAAAATGGACATTCAGGTCACTAGATTTGGCAGGGCACCTTGTGCTCACATAGGCAGTCTTGCAAGCAATTCCCATTTTCATGTTCTTAGCTCTTCCTACTCCAAAAGGTATTAAGCAACAGATCAAGAGCATACAAAGGGACTTTCTGTGGGGCAGAGGAGAAGAGAAAAAGAAGTGGGCTTTAGTTTCTTGGGATAAGATATGCAAGCCCAAAAAAGCCATGGTGGCTTGGGGCTGCATGACCCTGAAACCCTCAGTAGAGTTTCGGGAGCCAAACTTTGGTGGATATGGATTAAGGAGTCGATAGCTCCCTGGGCTAAGCTTTGGAAACAAAAATATGCCAAGTATTAGTAGGAGAAGGATCACATTAGAATTTCAGGGCAAATCAAGGGCTCCCATATTTGGAACCTTTACTGGGAAAACAAAAGTATTGTTTAGCAACATAGCTTCTAGGAAATTCGAGCAAGTAACCTCGCATGATTTTGGGAGGATAACTGTCAACAAGAACCCAACCTATATAAGGATGAATTAGCAGCTCTCAAAAGCAACACAGATAACAAAGGTCTGCTTATGGTCAAAGACTTCTAGGACTAGGAAAGGAATAATTGAAAATGGAGGAAATGGAAGGATCTAGGACACAATGATGAGAATCCTCTAAAGGCCTAGGCAAAAGATCTCACTCAGGATCTAGAGCATAGAAGGATTCTAGTATCCTCCTTACCTGACCAATTAAGATGGGGAAAGAACACCGAAGGTAACTTTAACCTCAAAGAAGCTAAATAGGGAGTAATAGGATTTAACTATCTGAATCCTGGTCAAGTCTGGAAGAAACTATGGCAGAGCCCCCACTGGATCAAAATAAAGTTATTCATCTGGCTAGTGCATCAAAGGAAAATCTTAACTTGGGAGAATATCCTTAGAAAAGGCTTTATTGGCCCTTCCAAATGTTACCTCTGTGGCTCACAAGAGGAGACGATGGATCTCCTTCTCAACCTCTGTCCCTTCACGTCCAACGTGTGGGACTAGCTAGCCTCAATCTTTAGACATTCAGATAGGGATAGTCTCAACATATTTAATACTTTGAAGAATTGGAGGAACAACTTCTCAGGGAATGAAATTATTAATAAAGCCTGGATTCTGGTTCCAAGCTTTGTTATCTGGAATGTTTGGAAAGAGCGCAACAGTCAGATCTTCAAAAACAAAGCTAGCAAGCCACAACACATAATTAACCAAATTTTAAGGCAGCTCAAAGAGACAGTAAGAAGCATGTTGAGGACACTTCCTAAGGATCCTCCTCTGCCCTAAGAGGCAAGTATCATACTTCATTTTGGTCTTTAGTCCATAAGCCCAAAGGGTATAATCAAGGGAGTAAGTCAAATAAATGCAGATAGTGACATTTGGCAGCCTCCACCTTATGGTTTCCTAAAGGTTAATATATATGGAGCATCTAAGGGAAATCCAAAGTTAGCTGGCTATGGGGGTGCTATAAGAGATGAATAGGGTCAAATAAAGAAGATCTTCCATGGCCACTTGGGTAAGGCCGCTAATAACATGGCAGAGCTCATGGCACTAGAGAAATGCTTGGAAATCCTGTTCGATTCAAATTCACATAATGTTATCTTTAAAGGAGACTCGGAATTGATCATTAGAGCAGCCAAGAAAATTTGTAATGGCACTTCTCAGGATAAAGTATCGAAGCATTAGAGGCTTTTGGTAGGTCTTTCATTGTATCCACTCCCACCTGCAAACCTTAAAAACTATTAGCTTTGTCCATGTGAAAATAGAAGCTAACATGTTAGCAGACCGTTTGGCGAATGAAGGAGTCGCTAATATCGATAAGGATTCTCTGTATGCTTGGGATTTGTTACCACCAGGCAAACTATTGGAGGATTTTCTCTGTCAGGCAGACAAAGATATGGAGCTATGGTTTCACAGGAAGGATCGAAGTGGTTCAGGAGACATGCGGGAGGACATGGAATACTAAATTGTCTGCCCTTTGCGGGTAATCGCCGCAATCCAAAGCTCAATATTCCATCAAATGTGTGGAGAAAGGATCGACTCTAGAAGTACCACAAGTTTGATCGTCCATTAACCAAAACTTCATGTGGAAATTTTGATGGTGTTCAGGGTTTGGCGGAGAATCTAGGAGGAAGGCACAAGAACCGTTCGATGTTCTTGATTAAAGGCTATCACTTGGCGAAAGAGTGCACAAGCTATTCTGTGTGGTGATCGATTCTAAAATCATAAGTGGTTTATTGGGCAGGGTCCAAATGGTATCTGGTCTTTCTAAGGAAGGCCCTGAT
>APFE031420414.1:76732-91074 GCA_000404065.3 Pinus taeda | reverse complement strand
CCACAATCTTGTCCATCTGTAGCTGCCGTGCAGAGGGACCCCGTTTGGAGGCCGCGGCCACTGTCTTCTTCTTCTCTTGAGGGCGTATCATCAGGAAAACAAATTTCCTGGTTTTGGAAATGATCTTACTGCATTGTTTTGCAGTAATCAAAGAGATGGCGACAGGTGGTGCTACCTCTGGTATCCTGAACAACTTATTTCCCAATGTAATAATAACAGCACGGGGCCTTGATTCATACACAGCATGTCGCTTCCACAAGTATGGTTGTCCTAGTAATACATCACAAACCTCAAGGGGAGCAATGTCACACAATACCTCATCCGTGAAGGGCTTGATGTTGTACGGGAGGCGACACTGCTGGCTCACGCGAAGATCTCGTCCTTGGTGAAGCCACCCAATGGTGTATGGTTGTGGATGTGCTGTGGTCGGTAAGCCCAACCGCTTCACGACCTCTGCCGAAATGAGGTTCTTTTTACTCCCGCTATCAACAATGAACTGTATCGGGGAGCCCTTTACCCACATCTGGGAGTGGAAGAGACGCTCCTCCTCCTCTGGATCTTCGGGTTCATTTTTCTGGATCTTTGTGGTGGCAACAGTGGCGCTGGGGTCCGTATCAATGATCTGCTTCCCTTTTTCATACCCCTTATCAGGTTCTGACTCAGAGTCGGAACATACATTTGATTCTGAAACCTTTAGCGCAGCCACCAGTCACTGCTTGGCCCGACACTCACTCGTGTTCTGAGTGGAGCTCTTATGGAACTCGCACCATTTTCCAGTGTCCTTTCTCGGCTTCGCGGCGCTGTTCTTTGCTTGCAGCTTCGGCTGGTTGTCTTGGGCTGTCCCGCCTTGGCTTTGTCCTTTGTTTTGTGGTTTAGGGGCACCTTTTCCCTGCTTTGGATTCGCAGATCCAAAATCTCGCTTCTTTTGTTTCAACTTCTGTTCGACCTTGACGGCATACCGGTATGCTGCGCCGAGTGAGGGGATGTTTAGGAATTGTATTTCTTCCTGGATGTACTTGTGCAGGCAGCCACAGTATTTGAGTATCAAATGTTGCCCCAAATCCTTGATACCCAACTTTGTGCGAAGGGTATGGAAAAGATTGGTGAACTCCGGCACGTCTTGGTCACTTCTCTGCCGCAGCGTGGTCCACTTTATGTATTCATCCTCATAGCTCCCGACAGGGTAGTACTGTTCCTTGATGGCAGCCCGGAACGAGTCTCAGGTGGGTGCAGCTGAAAATAGTGAGCCAGTACTTTCATCCTTCTGCTCGCAGTAGGTTTCCCACCAGTCCTTGACGTGGGGGGCTACTTTGAGAAGAGCAAAAACAATCTTTTCCGGACTCGAAAATTCATGAACAGAAAAATAACCCTCTAGCAGATTTAACCATTTATCTACGGCATCGGCGTCTAACTGACCCTCGAATATGGGGATTTCAAAATTAACTTGTACCTTAAAGGGTGTGGCGTTTCCAGAGAAGCTGTTGGAAGCCGATGCGCCGCTTCTGGGTAGCCGCTGAAGGATCTACGCAAAGCTGTCCATCATCGCGTTCCGTTGTCGCTCGAGCGCTTCTTCGAGCAAGATTTTGATGGGATCTCCTGCCCCCTCGTCTTTCTTCTCGTCTGCCATGGGAGACCGTCGGGATTTGCGAGGCTAGTCTTGCAAAGGTTCAACCAGTTCAAGCCCTAACTCCTTATATCCCGACCTTGTTGGGGGCATGCAAAGAAAAACAGAGAAAAAGCAGACCGCTCTAATACCACTGATCCGGATTTAAACAGGAACGCAACAAATTACAGAGATAACCATATACACAAATATGCAGCGGAAATAATACTTCATTTCATTAATGGAAAATACTGAAATATGCTTACAATCAGAAATGGAAATAAACTAGCTAGGGCGATGGTAGCTTATCTTTGAGAAGAGATGTGTTGGCTACATGCCTCTGAACTGACTTACAATGAGGCTCGAAGGCCTATTTATTGTTGAGAAACAATGAAAAACCCTTAACATTCCAAACCTAACCCTAGGAGATGAAATGCCAAACTGTGGGCCCCGTTTGGGGGTAAGTTGGTACATCAACTTCCCAGGGTCATAACTTTAGCATATGATCTCCGTTTGACGCGTACAATAGCTCATTAGAAAGATCTAATCGAGCACTATCATTGTTGGAACGGACCCATGTTGACCCTGGATTCCCCAAAAAACGTCGTTTAGGGCCTCAAAACGGCTCCGGAAGTTCAGGACCCGAAAAACTGCTAAAAATAGTAAGTTGTGCTACAATTAAGGAAACAGAAAATGCTGAGAAAGACAATGGTGGGGGTCCAGGTGGACTTGGCAGGTGGCCACCAATATCCACCTGGATCAAGATCCTTGTTGGGTTATTTAGTCAACAGATGGATCGTACATTAATTTACTGTAACAATCAGTGCTTTATCAAACTCTCTAAGAATCCAGCTTTTCATGATTGGTCCAAGCATATCAACATCCGATATCACCATCTACAAGATTGTGTGCAGAGGAGAATTGTGTTGTTGGAGTACGTTCCTACAGAGGAACAAGATGCAGACATCTTGACTAGGGCACTGTCAAGAGGAAAATTCGAGTTCCATATAGGCAGGATTGGGGTATCTAATAATCCCTTTCTTGTTGAGAGGGAGTGTTAAAAATGCAACAAGAAATTCCTAATTTAATTTTGTTTTTGAAATAAATCAGGAATAAAATTGGAATTCCACATAAAAAGACAATTTGTACGAGTTAAATAAGTTAATTTGACTTAGTTGGATCTAGTTAATTTGATTTGAGGGTCTAACTTGAGTCATGTAGAGTTTCTCCTACTTTATAGGAGCCATGGTTGAGTTTATTTTGAGTTGTAATTAATTAATTCAGTTTAACTAAGTTAAAGTAAGTTAAATTAGTTCCAACTGATGGAGGAACTAGTAGGAGGTCAGAAAGTGGGGTGTTGCTTCATGTGTTCAACCAGTTAACTAATGATTCACTCATAAATAACTCATGCATGTCAGATATGAGATTTAACCAATTTAGATTGGAGTTTAGGGACAATGTACTATTAGTTGTATAATCATCTGAATTGTACAGGTGGTGCATGCAGTCAGAGGAAGGCCTATGATGGATTGCACAATTTGAATTGATGAATTTCCTTGATTAATAAGGGTTAATTCCCAAGGAAATAGTGCAAGGAAATAGAGGACTCAAGCAAGCAGAAATTTGTCTAGGAAGTTGTGAGACAGAGAGATAGTGTAGAGGTTTCTTGGGCTTGATCAAAGCATTGTAATCTTCTCATATCCTCTAATTAATGTAATATACAAATAGCAGGGGTTTTTAGCTGTGGATTTCCCCTTGAAATTATTGTGTGATGTGTTGATTGAATTATTTCTCTTGTATTCTTTGTGATTTCGCGATCGTTCAATTGTTTTCAATGATGAGTAGAGTAGATTAAGTTCTATTGTTTTAGTAAATTACAATTAGCAGTTTGAATCTACAAGGAATTTCTACACTTCTAGTCATGATATGGCCTTCCTTAATACAACTACATTTTCCAAGTGATGTTTCTTTCAAGATCTTCCATCCAATCTCATGAGTACTAGTTGTAGGTGACTTTCTACAAGCCTCTTTTGGTAGCACTATAACAAGTGTACTAGATGATTTCTCAAAAATCAAAATAAATAGTAAATCAAAGTTACCTTTTTATGATGACCTTTCGTCATGGCATTAGCTTCAAACATCAACATCCAACACATGTATGAATCCATCTCCAAAACATACATTACGAAGGTTATCCTTTTCTAGCACACATATCAAGGTCTTCATACCTTCTTCATGGAGATGTCATAGCTAATCCTTTTAGTCAATATCGGATGTTGATTCCTTATATTATTTTATAGATGCATATTCCCACAAACTCTTCTTTCATTCACATAGTTCCTTCCTATGGGTCTTCTTTACATGGTTCTTTCAACATAGGAACCATGATTATCAACCATACCAATTTCTTCATGAGATCATATTATGTTAATTTCATCTTGTTAATATGTATAAGATTTCAAGGCACTTGTATATATGCATAATTCTAATGGAATATATTATTATTATTCAATCATGCTCATGAGATAGAGCATTCAACAACTCTATCTACAACTATATGATGACATGACTTTATCAATTAAATATATACACACCTCTTCCTCCTTTTGGTCATCTTGACTTCCCTCTAGCAACTTCCTTTCCATGCTTGATTATGAAAGTACGTCAACCAACTTGAGATTTTACACATCTTTGACATCATACCTTACCAATGGATCTCACACAAGGTGGAATGTGGACTATCTACGAGGCACTTTCTTCTTCATAGTAGGGGTGAACCTTCTCATAAAGATTCTAGTGGAGGATCTTAATGATCCTCATTCTGCAAATTCTCCTTTCCAATAATGATGATATATGATGATCTCTTTATATTCTATTTTGCTAGATGACTTTGTCCAACAATATATACTGCTACTATGGTTATCCTTCTATACTTTCAATGAAGATGCCATGAGTTACTTCCTTTTTGTTATGATCACTGCTTTAACCACATAGATTTATACTTTGGCTATGTCATGCTTTTATGATGATGTCATCTTTCTTTCCGTTACAATGCATCTTATCATACTCATGATGATTCCTTCTTGATTTTCTAACTTCTATGCACTTGAATAGTAGGATAGTTTTGTGAGAGACCTTCTGATAGTTGAGATCAACCACTGCTTCTTTGTTTGACTTCATATTTTTAGGTTCTTCTACTTCTTCAGTGATATGCGCTTCATTTCTTTCCTTTATTTTCTTATTTCCCTTCTAGGTTTTAGGACAATTCCTTTTGAAATACCCATATTCATTAAATTCATAGCATTTGATATTTGACATGTCGATCTTCTTATTTTTCCAAGGATCAAACTTTCCAAACTTCCCTTTCCTCTTAGCCATGGCAACATATGCTTGAGCTTTTTCATTTGATCAAACATCATTTTTTTCCTTCAACCTAGTTTCTTTAAATCTTACATAATGGGCAAAGTTCACTGAATGGAGTGGCTTCCTTATTTCCATAGATACTTGATACATAATTGCCCCATTCATCAAATAGTGCATTGAGCACAATAGTGGTCGTTTCTTTATCAAACATTATTTCTCCTAATTCTTGTAGTTGATCTCTTTTGAGATACCCTCATAAAGTATGAGGCTACCATTTCATCCTTAAATACCTTCATTTTCTATAATTTGGTTCTCAATGATATAACTTCTCCTGCAATGCTTATGGAAAACAATTCTACCAACTTCTCATAGATATATTTCAATTTCTCCAACTTTTATACATAAGGGATGAGGGAATCCTTGATTGATTCTATGAGGATTCTTGGAGCCCTTATTTCCCCTTTCATATACTTTAATAGTGCTTGAGATTTCTCTTGAGATATTTTGGAGATTTAACCCTTAACATATTCAATAACTTCATTCTCTATGAGGATAAAATCCATCCTTTTTTTCCATGCAAGGAAATTTGATGACCCAACCAATTTGTTGCTTTCCTTGTAGAATGAAGTCATGTTGATAGTAGATTCAGACATAAATATAAATATACTTACTTGTCAAGTTAAGATGCTCCTAGACAATGATATATTCAACTTGATGCCTTCTTGATGATGTTGCTTCCTTGATGATCTACATCAAGGATGTTTGAGATGCGATGTTTTCTTTGCTGTGAGGGATATCACCTTGGTTTATTTGATTATGATGGCAATGATTCTTCTTCCTTCCTTGGATGGTAATGTAGAATGTGGAGGCTTCCCAAGGTTATTCAAATATAGAGTCCTCCTTTAATGGAGGAATGTGTTTTTAGATCTTTTTCTTTTTCTAAGAGTTGTGATGGTGTGATCCTTGTGATGTGATGGATGGTCCTCCTTGATTCTCCTTAGTTTTCTCAGTCCTTATGTATCCTTATTTAAAGTGGATGATCTTCAAGCTACCTCTTCTTTTCTTGTCACCTTAGCTCTAATACCATGTTGATAAATATAGGGGCATCTATATTAGGTGATTTCTCTTACTTCGATAATTGTTTGTGATGTATTTTTACTTAACTTGATTAGATTCTTCATTCTCTTGATTATTATTGTGTTTTCTATCTTCAAACAACAACCAAACAATGAATATCAATGAGACAAGCAGACACAAACTATAGGTTGCAAGCTAAGGTCAAAACCTCTCCTTTTGAGAGAAAAACCCACAAGAATTCTTCTCTTTTTATAGAATGTTTAGATGAATAATTCCAAGACCTAAGACCCTTTTCAAAGACCCCTATAACACAAATTCAACCTTCCTTTTCCTTCCAGCAAATTCAATCCTAGTAACTTCTCCAGCAACTTCAACCCTAGAAACTTCTCCAACAATTTTAACCCCAATGGTTTCTCGAACAACTTCAACCCCAACATTTTCTCCAACAACTTCAACCCTAGTAGTTTCTTTTGCAACTTCGACTACTACATAAACCCTATCTCTTGCAGATGTGGGAAAACATGGTGATTTCTTTCCTCTTATTCCTTCGCTTGAATTGGTTCTTCCTTATTGGGAACCTGACTTGCTAGGGAGACCTTCTGGTGCCCTATCTCAACTTCTTTCTGCAATTCGGTCTTGATGTAGTAATATTACCCTAATATTCGCACGTTTGAGGAGATGATAGCCCAAAGAAAATACTAAAAGACTTCACTTATTTCCTTCTTCTAGTCCTCTACTTCTTCATTCTTTTAGGTCTATTTCTCTTTCTTGATCAAACTTCTTGTGTGATGCTTGGATGACCTTCAAGTGAGGTTGATGTCTCTTATATATAGACTTCTCTTCTAGGTCGAATAAACCTACATGAGTTTGACTTGTCATCTTATGAAGATCGACTTGTTGTTGCTTGTTTGACAAGGTCTTGGAGGGTATTTATGACACTTTTGACTATACAAAAGTTTTATTTACATGATACAACATGTCCAAAGGTGTCTTCCATGTATGACAATGACTCTTTTAACTTCATAACTCTATGACAAACCCAAAAGCACTCAATGGGTGCTAACCTATAAATAATTTTATCATGAACATGAAACCCATGCATTAAGAACGAGAATAATAAATTTATTTTCTCTTTAATATCAAATATATAAAAACATGATTACAATATACATTATGAAGATCGAACCTAGTTACACATTTCAAAAAAGTGTTCAAGTAAGTTGAGTGTGTAACCCACCCCTCCCACATTTACCCACTTTCATCTTCTGTCGAGTAAACATGAGACAAAGAGATATTATAACATCACCCAACCTCCTAGGTCCCATTAAGGAAGCGGGGTCGAAAATTGACTACCAACTTTCATCTCAACACATCCCACAGGGGCTACAAGTCACTCAAAGGTTGAGAAACCACCCGTAATGGCTAAATCTTGTGTTGGACCACCTCTACATTGCCCTAATCCCTCAACCTCTACCACAACAAGGCATCCATGTGGTTGGGAGCCTCCAACCGCATGCATAAAAATGCATCCCAGTGGTTGCAACCCAAAATGTCTAGTTTAGGGCATGCAATCCATGATTCTGAGCCTAATTTCCAGGTCAGCCTCTAGATCACTTCTTAGAACTCAATGAGACTTTCCATAATAGTTTCTATCAAGATGACAAATCCATTCAATCAAAATTGAATAAAAAACTTGATCTAGATAGGCCAAACCATGACATTCATTTCATCAAACATATTAAGAACATGTAATCTACAAGTCATGAATGCATATATGAACATAGGGGTTTGATACTTATCTAAGAATCATCAAGAAGGTCTAATTCCCTCTCGTAATAGTTGCAATAACATCTATTATCTCATGCATTTGTTAACAATTCATCAATAAATCAATCCTATCAAGAGCCATAGATAGAACCTGTTATGAAACCATGCGTATAACCAACATATAACCATAATAATAACCATGATAGAATATCCATCAAAGCCGCATAATAACAATTACAAATACTCATGAAATATAAGAGGAAAAGAGCTCTTATTAACATATGCAAAATCCAACCAAGTTAGGGACTACCACGTACCACCCAACCATAGATTGAGTTGAACCAAATATTTCTTTGAGTCAATCACCCTCATGCCATATTCCAAGCATGAATGTGGGACTCACAAAAAAAAACTAGGGATTGCCAAAGATTAAACCACCTCTACACTCAGGATTCACTACAATCTCACCAAAATTGATAAAGGGATTCCTAGGCCCAATAAGCACATAAAAAACCAAGATTTACTACAATCCCACTAAAACCAATTAAGGGGTCACTAGGCCCAAAACAAGAATATACACTACTAGGATTTATCGCAATCCCGCCAAAACCGGTCAAGGGATCACTAGGCCCAAATTAATCTTGGATGCATTCGGGTTTCTTCACCAATACCTTGAGGAATTTTACCATCTCCACTCTTTGGCTTTATCACAATCCCACCAAAATCGGTCAAGGGATTTCTAGGCCCTTGGGAATTTTCCGAGACTATCTCACCTAGTTCCAAAACTATCTGATAATCCAAAGCTCAACCAAATTAAAGAAACCCATCACACCATGGCTATCCGAAAATGGTAAGGTAAGGCTAAAACCACTATCACACCTAGAAAAACCCATGCCAATGACAACAAGAGAATTAAAAAAACACATGCATGTACCACGTATTCACAGACTAGCTAGGAAACCACACATGCAACCTGTTACATGAAATTATTCCTATTGAAGTTGCTTGATCCAACTTTCCCTTGCTTGATCCTTGCTTCCTTTTCCTTCTTGTCCTTCATTTGCTTTCCTTTCTCCAATGCTAGAGTGCTCCAAGAATGCTCTAAGTGTGTAAGAGAATGAGAGAATAGAGAGAATAGAGAGAAAGCTCCAAAACTGAACTGACAAAAGCTGTGAATTGATCCTCATAAGCATTTTTATTATTGAGACCTCTATTTTCTTCAATTTCCTCTATTTTTCTTCAATTTTCCTCACATGAAATTATGTGACCTTTCACCTCCCCTTTTTCCTAATTTCCTTTATTTTCATAAATAAAATGCAAGTTAATGCCTCTTTTCCTTTTCAAATCCTTTGCCAATGCCTTTGTCAATTTCCTTAGCCATAATAAACCGAAATGAACACCCACTAGGATGTTTTTCCCAACATTCAGCTTGGAATATGTGTCCCATGACCTTTCTCTTATTTTTCCTTTATTAACTTTATTATATAATTTTTTTAACTGGGGTTGTTGTAGACCCCTCCCCTTTAGGGGAACGCTCTCCTCCTTGTTCTATGACACTTATGACTAGCAAAACCCCCAAAAACCCAAAACATATTACCTATGCAACTTTATAACTTAGCTCAATGTAGTATTGACAATGAACGACCATACATATGTATGTACATATACCAAAAATCCTTTGTCTCAACCGAAAAATAATGAAGGATACACATCCTGCATATGATCAGTCATCTCCCATGTAGCTTCATCAACCCTAAAGTGTTTCCACTACACTTTAACTTGCTTGATTGCTTAGTTCCGGAGCACGAGATATTTCTGTTGCAATATGCACTAAGGTTCTTGCTGGAATTCTCCTTCTAACTCTACCTGGAATACAAACCAATCAATCACATGATCAACATATTTCACATTTATTTTAAGAAATGAAACATGGAAAACACCAAGGAGTTTCACTGTTATAGGCAATGCAAGTTTGTTGGTCACTGGTCCAATCCTCTCAAGGATCTCGAAAGGCCCACAATATTGAGGTGCCAACTTAACACATGACCCAATACTCAAGGATCACTTCTTGGGCTTTATGTGTAAGCACACATGCTCCTCAACCTGAAACTCCTTAAATTACCTGTGATGTACTTGATCTTGAAGTCAAACTCACTGAGCGTACCCAACCACCTAGCATTTCCGACATTCAGATTTGGTTGGTCAAATAAGTATCTCAGCCCAATGTGATCACTCATTAACACAAACCTCCTGCCAAGAAGATAGTGTCTCCACATATTCAATGCATGAATGATCGCTTCCAACTTAAGATCATGAGTCACATAGTTCTTCTTGTGCCACAAATTTACTGATCAAACAAGAAGTACTGATTATAACATCACCCAACCTCCTAGGTCCCATTAAGGAAGCGGGGTCGAAAATTGACTACCAACTTTCATCTCAACACATCCCACAGGGGCTACAAGTCACTCAAAG
The DNA here is from genome assembly GCA_000404065.3 of Pinus taeda. Classification (NCBI taxonomy): domain Eukaryota; kingdom Viridiplantae; phylum Streptophyta; class Pinopsida; order Pinales; family Pinaceae; genus Pinus; species Pinus taeda. Next base: position 80,789 of record APFE031420414.1, on the reverse strand, counting down.
GTTGAGAAACCACCCGTAATGGCTAAATCTTGTGTTGGACCACCTTTACATTGCCCTAATCCCTCAACCTCTACCACAACAAGGCATCCATGTGGTTGGGAGCCTCCAACTGCATGCATAAAAATGCATCCCAAAGGTTGCAACCCAAAATGTCTAGTTTAGGGCATGCAATCCATGATTCTAAGCCTAATTTCCAGGTCAGCCTCTAGATCACTTCCTAGAACTCAATGAGACTTTCCATAATAGTTTCTATCAAGATGACAAATCCATTCAATCAAAATTGAATAAAAAACTTGATCTAGATAGGCCAAACCATGACATTCATTTCATCAAACATATTAAGAACATGTAATCTACAAGTCATGAATGCATATATGAACATAGGGGTTTGATACTTATCTAAGAATCATCAAGAAGGTCTAATTCCCTCTCGTAATAGTTGCAATAGCATCTATTATCTCATGCATTTGTTAACAATTCATCAATAAATCAATCCTATCAAGAGCCATAGATAGAACCTGTTATGAAACCATGCGTATAACCAACATATAACCATAATAATAACCATGATAGAATATCCATCAAATCCGCATAATAACAATTACAAATACTCATGAAATATAAGAGGAAAAGAGCTCTTATTAACATATGAAAAATCCAACCAAGTTAGGGACTACCACGTACCACCCAACCATAGATTGAGTTGAACCAAATATTTCTTTGAGTCAATCACCCTCATGCCATATTCCAAGCATGAATGTGGGACTCACAAAAAAAAACTAGGGATTGCCAAAGATTAAACCACCTCTACACTCAGGATTCACTACAATCTCGCCAAAATCGATAAAGGGATTCCTAGGCCCAATAAGCACATAAAAAACCAAGATTTACTACAATCCCACTAAAACCAATTAAGGGGTCACTAGGCCCAAAACAAGAATATACACTACTAGGATTTATCGCAATCCCGCCAAAACCGGTCAAGGGATCACTAGGCCCAAATTAATCTTGGATGCATTCGGGTTTCTTCACCAATACCTTGAGGAATTTTACCATCTCCACTCTTTGGCTTTATCACAATCCCACCAAAATCGGTCAAGGGATTTCTAGGCCCTTGGGAATTTTCCGAGACTATCTCACCTAGTTCCAAAACTATCTGATAATCCAAAGCTCAACCAAATTAAAGAAACCCATCACACCATGGCTATCCGAAAATGGTAAGGTAAGGCTAAAACCACTATCACACCTAGAAAAACCCATGCCAATGACAACAAGAGAATTAAAAACACACATGCATGTACCACGTATTCACAGACTAGCTAGGAAACCACACATGCAACCTGTTACATGAAATTATTCCTATTGAAGTTGCTTGATCCAACTTTCCCTTGCTTGATCCTTGCTTCCTTTGCCTTCTTGTCCTTCATTTGCTTTCCTTTCTCCAATGCTAGAGTGCTCCAAGAATTCTCTAAGTGTGTAAGAGTATGAGAGAATAGAGAGAATAGAGAGAAAGCTCCAAAACTGAACTGACAAAAGCTGTGAATTGATCCTCATAAGCATTTTTATTATTGAGACCTCTATTTTCTTCAATTTCCTCTATTTTTCTTCAATTTTCCTCACATGAAATTATGTGACCTTTCACCTCCCCTTTTTCCTAATTTCCTTTATTTTCATAAATAAAATGCAAGTTAATGCCTCTTTTCCTTTTCAAATCCTTTGCCAATGCCTTTGTCAATTTCCTTAGCCATAATAAACTGAAATGAACACCCACTAGGATGTTTTTCCCAACATTCAGCTTGGAATATGTGTCCCATGACCTTTCTCTTATTTTTCCTTTATTAACTTTATTATCTAATTTTTTTAACTGGGGTTGTTGTAGACCCCTCCCCTTTAGGGGAACACTCTCCTCCTTGTTCTATGACACTTATGACTAGCAAAACCCCTAAAACCCAAAACATATTACCTATGCAGCTTTATAACTTAGCTCAATGTAGTATTGACAATGAACGACCATACATATGTATGTACATATACCAAAAATCCTTTGTCTCAACCGAAAAATAATGAAGGATACACATCCTGCATATGATCAATCATCTCCCATGTAGCTTCATCAACCCTAAAGTGTTTCCACTACATTTTAACTTGCTTGATTGCTTAGTTCCGGAGCACGAGATATTTCTGTTGCAATATGCACTAAGGTTCTTGCTGGAATTCTCCTTCTAACTCTACCTGGAATACAAACCAATCAATCACATGATCAACATATTTCACATTTATTTTAAGAAATGAAACATGGAAAACACCATGGATTTTCACTGTTATAGGCAATGCAAGTTTGTTGGTCACTGGTCCAATCCTCTCAAGGATCTCGAAAGGCCCACAATATTGAGGTGCCAACTTAACACATGACCCAATACTCAAGGATCACTTCTTGGGCTTTATGTGTAAGCACACATGCTCCTCAACCTGAAACTCCTTAAATTACCTGTGTTAATCTACATAAATCTTTTGTCTATCTTATGATGCCTTTAGATTCTTCTTGATAACCTACATTTCTTGTTCCATCTCTACCAACATGTCTGGTCCTATCAATACCTTGTTCACTGGATCACTCTAGCTTATGGGAGTATTACAACTCCACCCATATAGTGCCTCAAACTAACTCATCCTTAGTGACTCTTGAAACCCATTGTTGTAATCCAACTCAACTAGTGGTAAAAACTCTTCCCACTTCCTCTGCTGGTGCATAACATACATTCTCAACATATCCTCCAGAATCTTGTTGACCCTCTCTATATTTCCATTTGTCTATGGATGACAAGTTGTACTTAAGGCCAACTCTGTATCCAAACCTACAAATAACTCCTCCCAAAACCTGGAAGTGAACTTGGCATCTCCATCTGACCCAATATTCCTAGGAATACCATGCAACCTCACTATCTCCCTCATGAAGACCTGTGCTATCTCAGTCGCTGAATAAGTAAACTTAACCGCAATTAGCTACCTTAGTTAACTTTTCAACCAAAACCATGATGGAATCATGCTGTCTAGATTTCCTCTACAAACCTGTGATAAAATCCATGGAAATTACCTCCCATTTCAACTCTTGAATCATAATCGGTTGTAGTAAACCACTTGGATGCTTACACTCTTCCTTTACCTATTGACAATCCAAACACCTGGCGATGTACTCAGCCACTTCCTTCTTCATATTCAGCCAATAGTAGAACTTCTTCACAATTGTTAGAGTCTTTTGATATCCTGGGTGACCTAAATAAGGCTTACCATAAAATTCCCTCAAGATAAGCTTCTTGAGCTCACAACTGTCTGACACATAGATCCTGCCCCTAAATATCACCAAACCATATTTTCTGAGATGATAATCCACATCCTGTTCACCTGTACCCTTTTGGTGTAACCTAGGCCTAAGATCCTTCTACATGTCATCTTGTTTTCCTTCCTGTAAGATCTGATCCTATAGATTTGTCCCATATGAACTCATAGTCATTATGTGATTTACCTACACTCTTATGATAAGGGCATCAACAACCCTATTCTCCTTACCTGTGATGTACTTGATCTTGAAGTCAAACTCACTGAGCGTACCCAACCACCTAGCATGTCCGACATTCAGATTTGGTTGGTCAAATAAGTATCTCAGCCCAATGTGATCACTCATTAACACAAACCTCCTGCCAAGAAGATAGTGTCTCCACATATTCAATGCATGAATGATCGCTTCCAACTTAAGATCATGAGTCACATAGTTCTTCTTGTGCCACAAATTTACTGATCAAACAAGAAGTACTACCTCAAAATGGGAACTATAGCAAAAAAACCCCAAAAAAACATGAAAAAACAACCCAAAAATGAAAGTGTTGATTCTATATCACCACTTTTTTTTTTGGGTAAATTTTCAACATCTTAAAGAATGAAAGTAAAAACCAATAAAAGGCAATTTTTTAATGCAAAAAACACCTTGAAAACGAAAAGTGTTGATGCTGGAATACCAATTTTATTTTATCTATTTATTTATTTTTTATTTTATTTTTAT
>APFE031420414.1:20211-61557 GCA_000404065.3 Pinus taeda | reverse complement strand
ACTAGTTCTTGAAAAATAATATTCAAATAATGATATTAGTTTATTAGTTTATTAAAATATTAATATGTAACAACTATATTAAACCTAGTTTTTGAAAAATAATATTTAAATTAATTTATTAAAACCAAATATTACTTGTTTTTGGAAAATAATATTTAAACTGTGATATTAGTTTATTAATTTTTTAAAACAATATTAATATGTAACAACTATATTAAATGGCTAGTTTTTGAAAAATAATATTTAAATTAATTTATTAAAACCAAATATTACTTGTTTTTGGAAAATAATATTTAAACTGTGATATTAGTTTATTAATTTTTTAAAACAAATATTAATAAGTAACCGCTATATTAAAAAGCTAGTTTTTAAAATCAATAAATAAATAAATAATCAAAGTCAAACTTTAAAGGAGGGGAGTCAAAAATTATAAAAACGAGTGAAGACCCTAATTGAGGCAAGAACATTTGATAAATAAAATAACTAATGGAAATAAAATAAAATAATATAATATGAACATAAATAAATAAACAAAACAACACAAGTGAAATAAATAAATATATAATAAATATAAATAAATTCAAATAAAAAAAATCAGAAACATATATATATATCCAAAGAAAAACAATCAATAAATAAAACGGGGTCAACAATAAAAGATGGGGCTTACGCCCATTAAACAAATAACTAAAATACTAAAAGAAGTTAAGAACGAATAGGATGATAAAATACATAAAAAACATGAAGGACCAAGAAAATAAACTCTAATGAAGAGTAAAACAACAACAAATAATATAAAAAGGATGTCAATACCAACATAGATATAACAAAAAAAAAAAAAACTAGGAGGACGAGAGAGGGACCCAACTTCTACTCATATTCCAACCGTCATCTCTATTCAAATTATTGAGTCCTTTTTCAATTTCTAGGGCCTCCCTCAATTTACGATGATGAAAATGAATAACCTTAGCAACGAATTGAGCCCCCTCAATGTAGATGTGATGCTTAGATTTATCTACATGCTCCGCCAAAGCAAAGGAGCAGGTCCTGCCATGCTTGATGTCAGCAACATGCTCATGAATCCTTTGATTAATCGAGCGACCAGTCTCACTAATGTAGGGAGCCCCACAAGAACATGGGATAACATAAACACCCTTCATATTCTTTGGGTCTAGTGATTCTTTTACAGATTTAAGGGAGCTCTGTATAGTATTTAAAGGCCGAAAGATTGAAGCCACCTTGTGCCTCCTTAGGATCCTTGCAATCTTGTCAGTGGTCCCTTGGATAAAAGGAAGATGAACACCTGAAAATCGATCCTTGGTATCTTTCTTATCACTAGGACCTTTTTCAACGTTGAGGAAAGCCTTAGTACATTGGTGTCTCCTATACCCATTATTAAAAAAAACACTTAGGAGGTGTGCTTTCTCTTCCTTGAGATGGTTCTCATAAAAAACTCTTAAAGCTCTAGTTGCTAAGGTGTTGAGAACACCAAGCTTTTGAGCTGGGAAATGATGAGAATTAGCATGAAGATATTGTTCCATATGAGTTTTCTTACAATATACCTGATGAGAGAAAGAGCCATTATCATTCCTTGAGAGGAGGACGTCAAGGAAGGGAAGACTACCATTTCATTCAAATTCCATGGTGAACTTTATAGAACTAGATTGATTGTTAAGATGGAGGAAAAATAGTTCCAACTGTTCTTTACCATCGGACCAGATGACAAAAGTGTCATCCACAAACCTCTTCCACAACTTAGGCAGAAGACGAGAAGAGGCTAAGGCCTTTGATTCAAAATCCTCCACGAATAGATTAGCTACCATAGGGGAGAGGGGGGAACCCATGGCTACATCGCAAGTTTTCTCATAGAATTCCCCATCGAATGAAAAGAAAATAGAAGTAAGATAAATACTAGCTAAATAAGTCGTATCGGGAATAGGGATATTAGTGTAGAGAGAAACCACATCGAAGCTCACAAGCTTGTCATATGGATCAATCTTGAAACTCTTTAACTCATTAACAAATGATGCAGAGTCCTTGACGAAAGATTATGTATGGCCAACAAGGGGCTTAAGCTTTTGGGCTAAATATTTAGCAAGAAGATAAGTTAGCCCTCCTATCGTGTTGACAATGGTCTCAGAGGAGCCCCGTCCTTATGAATCTTTGGTAGACCATAGATTCTGGGGGTAAGAGGGAAACTTTCAATAAGCTTATGACTGAACGAGCTGACTGAGCTACTAGCCTTTATAGCAAGAGCCACATTTTTGGAAATCTTCTTCTAAGGATCCTTGTTGAGTTTCCTGTATCTCCCGCTATTATGGAGGTAGTCCAACATCTTTCGACGGTAATCATCTTTATCAAGAATAACCACATCACCACCTTTGTCGGATTTGAGAACAACAATATTCTTATTATCGTTTAACGATTTGAGAGCATCAAATTCAGGTTTGCTGATGTTATTCTTGGGGGGCTTTTCCTTTCTAAGGACAACCACACAGTCTTGATGAATGATATATTTAGTGATGTCCGGTAAGTCTCTAATACCATATTTAATGTCACAAATGATATTGTCAACCAGGATCTTTCTAGGAGCAAGAGAAAAATTTGAACCTTTCTCCAAAAGACTAAAGACAGGGGGATTAAAAGAAAAGCTAGAGAGATTGACAACCCTATTACAAGAAGAGGAAAGAAAATTAGAACAACCAATATTATCCAAACTTAGAGTCTTATTACCAATACTATTATTATTACAATTATCGGAATTGAAAATAGAGTCACTAACCTCATTAATATTATTATTATTATTATCATCATCATCATCATCATCCAAACATAAATTATTATTGCTATTCTTAATATTATTATTCCTATGTGAGGTGAAAATATAAGCACTATTATTAGTATTACTATTAAACCAATTATTATTATTATTATTATTATTTAATTGAATATTATTATTAATAGAACCACTCCCACTATTATTGAAACCAACAGAAACCAAAGAAGAACTAACAGACAATGAACCTAAGGGAATCTGACTCGGTGAATACGAGATTGTTCGAGCTTCACCTTTGATGGCAGAAGGGTTAGAAACACCGTCAACCCAAGATCAGAGAACATAGATTTGATTAGAATTAATTTTGCTTCTGGAAGGACCACGAAAGCAACTAGACTCATTGGGATGCAAGATGACTTTCTCCAAGAGCTTACTGAACTTCTTGGACTTCTTTACTTTCCATATTTCTTCTAGACGAGAAGATTTCAAAGCCAAGCATGCTTCCATCCTTAACCAAAGGGGAGAAAAGATTTGATTTGAAAGTTCCAAATGGAGAGACAACAAATTACGAGAAATGAAATCCAAAACCTTTCTCACCCTACCAATCTCCAAACAAACCAATGCCATGCTAGCATTAAGAAAAATACGACAACCACTAGAATTATCAAGAGGTTGCTTAATCTAAGTGAACAGAGGAACAAGGGAAGAGTCTCTACATCGTTTTAGAAAAGCTAGATCTATCTTCAACTTGGAAACCCTTACGCGAGACCATTCATAGTGATGAACTTTAATAGCAGTGGCCCTTCTGTATAGGGTAGTAATTTCTGTATTCAAGCTTCTGTGATCCATAATGAATTAATTTTTTTTCAACAATTTTTTTACTTAATATTTTATCTAATCATTTTTTTAGGAAAAAAATTTCGAATGTCATCATCTTTGGATATAAAATTCATAATTTTTCATAAAAATTGTTATTTTTCCAATTTTTTAATTCAATTTTTTCATAATGTTTTTTTATTTAACATATCATTTTTAGCGAAAATATCGCAAACTACGTATTTTTTTAATTATATCTATATGCAAAATGTGTATTTTGTCGAGTGTTTAACATTATTGTTTTTAGTGACAATTATTTTATTTGTATTGAAGTATTAAGAAACGATATATAAATTTATAAAAAAAATCTTAACCTCAAAAATATTAATGTTATTAATTTTTTTAGACTTTGCAAAAAAAATTAAAAATTTCATTATAAAAAAACATTACAAAGAAAAACAAAAAACACATGTTTGGAAAACCCTTAAAAACAAACATCTTAGGATGAAAAACAAGAAGAAGAATGAGACAACTTGAAAAATGGTTAAACAATCAACATTTAAAAAACAATAGTGCATACTCACGACATTAAAAAATTTTAAGTGTCAAAAATATGATTTAAAAAAATGTTGATGATTTTCAAAATCTGCATGAAAATCACCAACATTTAAAAAAAATTCATGCTTAATACATTAGAAAATTTAAAGTTTCAAAAATAAGCCTTCTAAAAAAAAGGGGTTGATGATGCATCAACACTTTTCAAAATCGACATGAAAATCACTAACATTTTTAAAAAAATGGTCATGCTTGATACACAATAAAATTTAAAGTATCAAAAATATGCTCCAAAAAAAGTGTATTCTGAATCAACATTTTTTAAAATCAGATGATTTTTTGCTACCTCAAGAAAACGCGTAATCGATAAAGTTCTCGTTTGATTGGTAACTATGTTGTGCTCATTCAGTTTCATTGACTCATAACATACCATTTTTCCCTCTTACATCAGGACTCCACCAAGTCCTCTCTTGCAAGCATTTGTACACACCACAAACTCTTTGTCTGGATCTGTAATCTTTATAACTAGAGCATTTGTAAGCAATTGCTTCAACTACTCAAAACTTATTGCACATGTCTCTGTCCATTCAAATTTTGTTCCCTTCCTCTGCAATGATGTAATGGAATAGGTAACCTGTGAGAAGTTCCTAATGAACCTCCTGTAATAACCTACTAACCCCATGAATGATCTGACCTCATCCACATTCCTAGGAGCTTCCCATTCCATGATAGCTCTGATCTTTTCCAGATCCATTGTGATGCCTTAATTGGAAACAACATGTCCCAAGTAATGTACCTTTGTCTTAAAGAAACTGTAGTTACTAAGATTGGCATACCACTGATGCTCTCTTAGAAATCTGAATATTGTTGCTAAGTGTTTTGCATGCTCTTCCTCATTTTCAGAATATATCAATATATCATCAATGAATAAAACCACAAACTTGTCCAAATAAAGATGCAACACACTATTCATAAAACAAATGAAAGTAGTTAAAATTATTCAAACCAAAAGGAACCACAACAAACTCATAATGCCCATACCTGGTCTGGAAAGCAATCTTGTTGATGTCCTCTTCTTTGATGCGTACCTAATGATATCCTGATCTCAATTCAATCTTCAAGAAAATTGTTGCTCCCTTCAAGATATCAAACAAGCCATCGATCCGTAGCAATGGATACCTTTCTTGATCGTCACCTTCATCAATTGCCTATAGTCAATACACAACCTGAGAGTACCATCCTTCTTCTTTACGAATAATATTGGTGCACCCGAAGACGACACACTTGGCCTAATATATCCCTTGTCAAGCATTTCCTTCAACTGCAACTTCAATTCCACTAACTATGTAATGCTCATCTTGTACAGTGCCTTTGATGTTGGTGTTGCACCTAGTATCAAGTCAATAGAAAATTCCACTTCCCTATGAGGCGGTAACTATAAAATCTCTGTTGGAAATACATCCTAAAACTACTGCAAAATCGGATATCTCTTCAAGACTTCTACATCCTTGACATCCTTAACTTTATCACTGGAAACATGCACTGCAAACAATACACACTCTTTCCTGCGACTATGCTTTTCCTACATAGCAATAACCATTCTAACCAATGTCACATTCTTCTTAACCTGCAACATTCTTTGTTCTCAATTATGATCCATGCAGTCAATAGCCTTCTCATAACAATCCACCTTGGTCGTGTGAAGATACAACCAATCCATACCCAAAAGAATATTGTATGATCCCAATGGAATCACATTCAGATGTGTTGATTTAGGCATACCATTCATCTCAAATGCATAAGCTCTTAATGAATGATGAACTCTTTTTTTCACACTTGTAGACAATTGCACGAAGCAAGACTCTATGTGCACTTATTTTGTCAAGCCACATGTATCCACCATGTTAGGGTTAACATACTATAATTAGATCTAGGGTCAACTAAAATAGAGACAACTCAATCACAAAGCTTACCTTCCATCTCAATAATAGATGCCCCGTGATTTTCCTATTTGTTATCCAATGCTACATAAATATGAGAATGTTCTTCGCAACAACCCCAACTGTCTATGCCTCCTACATACTTTAAATTTGAGGCCTACCACCCTAATACGATGGACAATCCTTCTTGAGATGTTCCTTGCCACATATCCAACACTGCAACTGACTCCTACCATCACCTATATTATGTTGCTCTCCAAGTTGTGACCCATGTCCCTTCTCAACTACATTAAACTTATTGTAAGGAACAACATTCTCTTTCTCACCTACATCTTAAGGTTTTATTTGCTTCGATGGCCATTTACCTTTAGTCTTGTCATCCCCTTTATGACCTTGCTTAGATTTAGAATTCCGCTTTGATTGTTCATAACAATGTTTCAACTTTCCAATGACTTCCTCCATTGACCAAGGCTCATCATACTCAATTTGATCCTTAGATGCTAATGGTAATCCATTGACAAATCTATGAACTTTGGCTTTCATCCTTAAGATATGGCACATGCCTCAACAGCTCCAAGAACTTATTTGTGTACTCCATATATGTCATCGATGCCATCTTTAGCTCATAAAACTCAAATTTTCTATCAAATTACCTCTCTGACAAGTACTTCTTCCTCAAGAGTCTCTTGAATTCATGCCAACTTAACTCCTTTATCTTGATGTCTCTGACACACTTCACATCTTCCCACTAGATGCATGCTTTCCTTTAAGGTTGAAAATAGTTATCTTGGCCTTCATGTTCTTTGTATAATCATGCATCTCAAATAACTTCTTCATCCCTAGCAACCATGCCTCTGAATCTTTCAATTTCTTCAACTCCCATCAAATGTAGGTGGCTTGGCTTTCTTGAACTCATCTAGAAACTATCCCCTGCCACTCCTCCTGTAAGGATGATATCAATGATGACCATGATACATGTTTAAACTAAAACTAGAGTAGAACCCATGTCCATTGCCTCTCCTATCAGGTGTATCCAAGAACCTACCATCTTTGACCATTTCATCCCTATATGACATGTTCCCACCATAATACCTATTGCCATATGCCCCATTAGTCATTTCCTCCTATCCATAACTGATCCATAGCTTGCCCTGTCTCTGCAAATGTGACAAACTCTGAAGGATAACTGCATTGACCTTTGCTTGTTTCTCCTATGCCTTGTAAATTATTTCTTGTGTATGAATGATCCTATCAATATCTACTTTTCAACTTCTTATATTTTCCTTTAAAATTCTCAAAGTGTCTTCTATGTCCAAAGAGTACTCATCTCTTGGCTGCTCAACTAATCTATAAGGGGAGTCTCGTGAACTGTAGTCCACCATTTTTCTCATCATATTTGATCTTCTTCTTCCTACAAACATACCATGTCAGATAAACCAAATATAAACATAATCAAAATACCTTAGTGAAGTTTAGGAGAGTCTATCTTAGCTGCAAAATCAGTTCACCTTAGCACGGTACAAGTATATACATAACCATATCAATATACTGACTTCATGCATGATAATACCAAGTACATACCATGATCTCATGCATGACAACCATAACCATGACATTGCATGCATAACAACCATATAAAAATTGATATGCATGCACGACAAACACATTTCTCCCATTCAGTCCAAGTATTGAACCACGATCTGGTACCAATCTGTAACCCACCCCTCCCACGTTTATCCACTTTCACCGGTTTGTCAAGTAAACATGAGACATAGAGCTACTATGACATGACCCAACCTCCTAGGTCCCATTAAGGAAGTGGGATCAAAAATTTACAACCAATTGACATCTCAACACATCCTTTAGGGGCTACAGGCCACTGAGAGGCTTAGAAACCATCCCAAGTGGCCAAATCCTATGTTGGACCACATTTTCCTTGCCCTAAGTCCTCAACTGCTCCCACAACAAGGAATCCACATGGTTGGGAGCCTCAAAGCACATGCATAAGCCTGCATCCCAGTGGTTTCAGCCCAAAATGTCATGTTTAGGGCATGTGGTCCCAGATTCTAAGCCTAATTTCCAGGTGAGCCTCAAGCCCACTGCCTAGAACTCAGTGACACTTTCCAAAATCATTTCTAACATGATGACAAAGATATTCAATAAAACATGAATAAAAAACTTTACCTATCCAGGCCTAACCATGATAGTCATTTCATCAAACATATTGAGAATATGTAATGTACAGATCATGAATGCATATCTGAACATAGGGGTCTGATACTTATTTGAGAACCATCAAGAAGTTTTGATGCCCTCTCATAATAGCTGCAATAATATCTATTATATCATGCATTCATTAACCATTCATCAATAAATCAACCATATCAAGATCCATAGCTAGAACTTGTTATGAAACCATACTTATAACCAGCATATATCTAGAATAATAATCATGATAGAACATCCATCAAAGCCACATAAAAACAAGTACAAATAGTCATGAAATGCAAGAGGAAAAGAGATCTTATTAACATATGCAAAAGCCAACTAAGTCAGAGACTTTGATGTACCACCTGACCATAGATTGATATGAATGAAATATATATTTCAGCTAATCACCCCAGTTCCATATTCCAAGCATGAATGTGGGACTCACAATAAAACAATCATGGATTTCTGGATATTAAACCACCTCTACCCTCAGGCTTTACCGCAATCCCACCAAAACTGGTTAAGGGATTCCTAGGTCCAACAAGCACATAAACAACTAGGCTTTATAGCAATCCCACCAAAACCGGTCAAGGGATCACCAGGCCCAAAACAAGAACATACATTACGAGGATTTACCGCAATCCCACCAAATCCGGTCAAGGGATCACCAGGCCCAAAAAAAAACAAGATTGGATGCCTTTAGATTTCTTCACCAATACGTTGAGGAATTTTCCCATCTCCACCCTCAAGTTTTATTGCAATCCTACCAAAAATGGTCAAGAGGATCTTAGGACCTTGGGAATTTTCTGGACACCACCTCACGCTGTTCCAAAACCATCTAGAAATCCAAAGCTCAACCAAATGAAAGAACCCCATTACACCATGGTTATCCGAAAATGGAAAAGTAAGACTGAAACCATTATCACACCTAGCAAAACCCATGCCAATGACAACAAGAGAATAAAAAACACACATGCATATACCATGAATTCACAAACTAGCTAGGAAACCACATATGCAACATGTTACCTGCAAGTATTCATATTGAAGATTCTTGATCCAACTTTCCCTTGCTTGATCCTTGCTTTCCTTTGTCTTCTTGTCCTTCCTTTTCTTTCCTTTCTCCAATTCTAGAGTGCTCCAAGAATGCTCTAAGTGTGCAAGAGTATGAGATAATAGAGAGAATAGAGAGACATCTCCAAAACTGAACTAACAAAATATGTGAACTGGTCCTCAAAAGACTTTTTATTATTGAGGCCTCTATTTTCTTCAATTTCCTATATTTTCCTTAGATTTTCCTCACATGCAATCCTATGACCTTTCACCTCCTTTTTCTCCTAATTTCATTTATTTTCATAAATAAAATTCCAATTAATACCTATTTTCCTTTTCAAAGCCTTTTCCAATGCCATTTCCAATGCCATTAACACCCACTAGGATGTTTTTCCCAACATTCATCTTGGAATACGTGTCCCATGACCTTGGTCTTATTTTGCCTTTATTAAATTTACTACATGAATTTTCAACCTAGGGTTGTTATAGAGTATATAAAGAATAATAACAATTATGGTATAAATATTTAAATAATATAGGTTTTTTGCTTTACAGTATAATGATTCTCTAGAGTATTTTGCGAGAAACATTTACTTTCGAATGCATAGACAATATCTAAATTTAAAGTTTAGCGTTTATGTAAGTGAATTAGAACATAGAATGATATAACTCAGTAAAAGATTGAAAACAATCTACACAAGTTATGTTAGAATCATCCCTTTCCAATATATATATTTGGTTTAGACAACTTAGTAACCATAAATTGAAATGAACACCAAGGATGTGGACGAGTTAGCCTATTGTATTAGAGAACATTGGAATTTGAGTAATGAACCTAGGCCAAAAATATATTTAACTACAAAAGACAAATACAAAAATGTATTTGAGTAAAATTTTAGACAATGACATAAAATTCCTTATAGGTAAGTTCAAAAAGTCTAATAATATGAAATAAATGCTCAAATGAGGTGCGGTAGCCAACCTTGTTAAATTTAGTTGAAATAATAAGAAACTCATTAACGGGTAAGATTTATACTGTAATGTTTAACCTGCAACTTTCACCTAAGTAAGAAAATATTGAAAGCCATTAAGAATAAACAATGGTTATTTTTGAAATTGTAGAGAAGCATGGAGAACTACAACTTATATTAACTAGGGGGGGAATCCCTTTTAGAAGTAAACAAAATAACTCAATACACATTAAAGCTATAATGAAAATAGGAATTAACCATAAAGGTCAATTGAGACCTAACTCATATTTAAAATAGAACAATGTCCAATCTTCCAGCCTTGGTATTTAGAGTAATACAACAAGGCAATATTGCCTTAAACATTAAGAAATTTCCCCTTAAGATAAAAACTCAAAGCAACTTCGATGATAATTAACTCTGAGTAAAACTCAAGCGTCTCAGTCTTCAACAAGAGAATACAAGTAATTACTTAAGAAGTGACCAAGAGTGTGAGTTATGCCAACCTGTAAGGATGAAGTAGAACTCATTAAAAATTGGATGGTTTCACATTGAGTTTAAAGAAGTCTATTCGAAAGACGCCAAGGAGTGAGGTTACTTGCAAAATTGCAGAAAATACAAAAATATGAGTTATGGTTATTCAAAAGAAAAATTAGCCTAAGAGGAAACAAAAAAATATCTGGACATAGATTATACTTGAGGGAATATCATGTTGGAAAAACCCATGTCATCCACCAATAACAAATGCAAACACTATTAAAATGTTTGCCAAGAAATTTCAAGATAAATAAGAAGAAAAACTTGGATAAGGCTAAAACCTTGAGAAACAGTAGAAATTTCCATATAAGGTAGTTTAGTCATGATTTTGTATTCACTTACACGACCACGGCGAAAAACACTCATGCTTAAACATAACTATGGCTATACCAAAACCCACAGAGTGATAAGGTTTCAAATTAGAAACCCCAACACAAGAAAAAGACTAAGAAATAACAGTAAGGGTTTTAACCTTTGAAATAATTGTATAATTTTACTTATTGAAAGTAAATATCATGTCAAGAGATATTCCCCTACCGAGAGGAGGCCAAAAGCAACCCCATTTCTCGATACCGAACCTACATAAATAAAATATAAGTGTTCATTTAAAAACCTTGGTGTGTATAACCAAAGAATGTCATGAACGTTAAAAATGAACAAGAAGTTATACCTAGATGGAATGAGAAACGAAAATAATCACTCACAACAAATTTGACTAAGCTACAAGTTGGCCAAAGGAAAATTCTTACTTGCAACTAAGGTTGAGAAGAGTCTCAACATCAAAACCTAACACTACAAATGAAAACAATTAGTTAAGTCACCAATACCAGTGAAAGAGAAAAGAAGTGTAAATAACTAAAAAAAAAAGGTGTTTTAATTCATAGTGCCTCATCCATAGAGAACTGCAATGTATATTCTTCGAGGAATGAAGGGATTAAGTTTGAAGTAAGTTTCATTCATTCATAACATAGAAAAATAATAGTAAGTTAAAAACCCTGTCAGATCAAAGCAGAGCTTTGTTAGAAAGCCAAAAAGGAAATGATTAAAGGAACCAAAGGAGAGAAGGTTTTTACGAACAAAAACAAAATCCTAACCTTTTACACTATTGATTTATCATCGGTCGATCATGTCCATCGATTCAAAGTTCATGCTCTTCCATGCAGAGGCATGTGAGGCCATGTGGTGAACCGTGACGTGGACCAATAGAAAAGGCCCATGTAATATTGTCTAGTCCACACATTAATGTTTGCACGTTAATTCAAGTGCGGGGTAAACTTTATATATATTTATATAGTTTTTAAACCATAGACTATATCAACCTTATGTTAAACATAAACGATGATGAATCCATTGGGTGGCCTCGAGACTTAGACTTGTATTTTTGTATAGTGTATGAACCCGTAGATATAGATATTTATATATTAGACTTTGATCATAATTATCATGCAAAGGCTCCAAATCCTAGTAAGATAGAGGCAACACTTTTTAATAATCAAAGGTTTTATGTTGAAATTAGAAGTATGGTAAATGTCATATACCATGGTTAAAAGTCTGGCAAATAGTGTTAGGGTGGGATTAAATATAGAAGAATTGAAAGAGAAGGGTAAAAAGATAGGGTATGAATTACATGTGGTAGCTATAAATTTATCTTGTGTTAAAATTTATATGATTTTAATAAGAGACAAAATGAACAATTAGACCTCTTCGTATATGTATAAGATTGAAAGTCAAGTTGAAAGAAATGGTGGTTAAAGGCCCTATAGTGAAATTCTGAATAATTGTATTTTAATTCGCCCATCAACTTGAAAGTCAAGTTGAAAGAAATGGTGGTTAAAGGCCCTATAGTGAAATTCTGAATAATTGTATTTTAATTCGCCCATCAACTTAAATCATAGACCAAAGAATGCCATAGGAAAAGTGAAGAACATCCTAAAATGTATGAGTTATAAAATAAGCGAGTTTTATGTTAAAAATAAGAAAAAACAATTTGTTTCCACTAATTAGTAATCAAAACAATATCATGACATTAAGCTATAGACTTGTGGAGCATTATTTGAGTACTCGAATTCAGTCAACAAGATTCTTCTTAGGGTGAATTTTTGGGGTTCATTACATGTGGTATCAGAGTTATAGGTTACAATACCGGGCCTTTATGGGTACTAACTGAAATTGTTATTTTTTTGTGTGTAATATACAGAAAGAAAAATTACCACTAGTAAGAAAAACTGATGAATGGATAAAGATAATAATAGACAAACTTTTGTAGGATCACTTGAAGGGGGTAGAGAGAATTATTTTGAGTAAGGAATGATCAAGGGAGAAACATGAAACCAAAATAGCCATGAATTAGAGGTTTTACAAGTGGTATGTAGTCTAAAATAAGATATACATAATGTTAAAGCTATTAAGGAGAAACAATCTATGGCAAGGGATGGACAAGAAGACATAAATAGGTATACACTCAAGAGATTAGAGGAAAATAGAGGTAGTATGAAAGATGAAAGAATTGATAAGAAAAGGTTTAAAGGTGAGTCTCCAAACAAAACTAAACCAATAATACTCAAGTTTAGAGATGACTTGGAAGAACAAAAATCAAGAAGAAACATTTATGTGTCTAAAAAGAAAAGAATTATATCTCAATTACAAGGTAAATTTAGAAATATCAAACCTCCAAATTTTGACAAAGAATCTAAAGAAGGGGTAAAAGCTTGGCTTCTAAACATGTCAAAATACTTTGAAGTCTAGAGTTGGCTACATATCAGCTTTGGAAAAGTAGATTTGTGGTGGTAAGAAAACAAGAAATAAATAAAATTAGAGGCAAAAAATTGACATGGGAGTTATTCAAGAAGGAATTCAAGAATAAATACCTAATAGAGAGGTACTACGATGAGAAAGCTAGGGAATTCCATGAGTTAAGATTGGGTCAATTAAGAATGGATGAATTTGTGAATAAATTTAAGAGTTTTTTGTGATATGTGCCATATATTAAAGAATAAAATATAAAGATTCAGAGGTTTATTAGTTGTTTACCTATTTCTTACAAAGAGAGGATTGAATTTGATAATCCAAAAATAGTGGATGAAAGAATAAGAAAAGAAAAATTTTGCTACACCCAGAGTAAGTAGAAAAGTGATAGTTCTAAGAATTGGTTGGAAAATAAGAATGAAAAAATTAATGTTAAAAAGAAAGGATTCAAGAAAATTGCATTTGTTAATACATCTAAAAGTGTTCAGGGGGGGCACTACAATAATAATGTGAATTGGTAAAGAAATATGAATCAAGGAAGTGGGTGGGTAATAGGAACATGGAATTGAAAAATTGATGAATCTGCTAGGTCGTCAATCAAGTGTTGGGGTTGTAATGAAAATCATCTGTGGAGGAATTGTCCACAAAGTACAGTGAATAAGAAGGCAAAGATGCATAATATACATGAGGCCTATATAGTAAATAATGTTTCCCATAACATTCCAAGGATTAATGCAACACTAGATGATAAACAGGATAACCATCAATCCACCATGGTAGAGATTCAGGGAAATTTTTTTGGAAAAACTGAATCTGTGTTAATTGATCTTTGCTCTAGGTTGAGTTATATTTCTCCTTATGTGATTGAAAAAATTGGTCTTAAGAAAGAAAAGCAGACTAAACCTTGGTTAGTGAAATTAGCTACATGAACCAAAAGAAGGGTTATTTAGATTAGCAAAGACTATTCAATAGAATTAAATGGATTGCATACTAAACTAAAATTGAATATTATGCCTTTAGGATCATATTATATCCTTATTAGCAAGGATTGGCTAGAACAACACAAACTAGTCTTGAATTGTTTAGAAAATTCTTTTGTGTGTGTCAATGATGAAGGGGCAACATGTACAATAAAAGCGGTACCAAGGGCCATTTCAATAAGGAAAATATATTTTTTAGAGTTAAATAAACGCACTCAAAAAGGATGTAAATTGCATGCAATTCATATTGAATATCATGCTTTAAGTAATTAGAAACCATCCACGAAAGATTATCCCATCCTTAAAAGGTATAAAGATATTTTTCTTGAGGAAATCCTAGGACTACCTCTATGAAGGGACTTAGATTTCAGTATAGATACTATCCTTGGATCAGTCCAAGCATCTAAATATCCATACAGAATGAGTGTTCTAGAATTGATGGAACTACAACTACAAGATTTGTTAGATAAGAAACATATAAGACCCAGTGTGTAACCTTGGGGTGCATGAGTCTGATTCGTGGAAAAGAAAGATGGAGCCCTTAGACTCTGCATAAACTACTGACAACTTACCAAAATTACAATCAAGAATGTATCCATTACCCAAGATTGTTATAGCACCGTCCTCCCACATTTACCCAAGATAACTAGTCCACTGAGGTAAACATGTGACAAAGACTTACTATGATATGATTCAACTCCCCAAGTACAATTAAGGAAGTAGAATCAACAAACCAAAAACAAATTGACCTTCCTTAGGAGCTATAGGAACCCAAGAGGCTAACCAACTACTCTAGGTACCCAACCCCCGAGTTAACTTTCCTTTTGATCAAACTAGACCCCTAGTCTCCCATGACAAGCCCTACATTCGATTGAAACCCTCTAGTCACTCCCACAACAAGGCCTCCATGCTATTACAGTATTTTTCAGGAAGTTTTGTGCTAGCGACGCTGAATTATGAGCCAATTTTTCAGGGCTAAGACTCAGACCTCTACCCAAAACTTGATGAAATTCTCAGAAACAGAAAATAACAAGAAGACAATGCCTCTAATGCAAAACTTGAACAAGGACCTGAATTGACTCATCCTAACCATGACATACATTTCATCAAACACATCATGAACATGTAGTGTATAGGTCATAAAAACACATATGAACATAGGGACCTCATACTTATCTTAGAATCGTCAAGAAGGATTGATGCCTCCTCATAATGGTTGCAAGATCATCTATTAGGTCATGCATTCATTAAAATTTCATCTACTAACCAAAATATGACAAGAACCATAACTCAAGATTTTCATGAAACCATACTTATAACCAACATATAACCAGATAAAGAACAACAATAGAAAAACCATCAAATCCATATAATAACAAGTACATTTACACACCAAACATAGGAGAAATGAGCTCTTATCAACCTATGCAAATCCAACCAAGTCAAGGACTTCCATGTACCACTTGACCATAGATTAGGCTGAACTAAATCTCTCTTTCAACCAATCACCCTCGTGCCATATCCAAGCATGAATGTGGGATCTCATGGAATAAACCAAGAAAACCAAAGCAAGGCTTCCAGAGGCCAAACAACCTCAACCCTCAACCAGTGATTCCACCTCACGGTCAATCATCACTAATCATCACCATACTGGTCTCTATCTAAGCTATATAGGGCTCCAGAGCATTTGTTCCAACCCAGCTTCCAGGACTAGTAACTCAACCCAAAGTTACCATCAGGCTCCAGAGTGTTTGTCCAACCAAGGCTTCTAGGACTAGTAACTCAACCCATGTTCTTACAGGGATTTTAGAGCATTTTTCTAACCAAGGCTCCAGAAACTAGTAACTCAACCCACAACCAAAGGAACATGAGAACCAACCAGAAAACAAAGATAAAACCCAAAACACCATGGCTATTGAGGAAATGAAAAGGCTAGGAAAAACCACTGTCAATCCAGGCAGTCCTCTGTGCCAATGACAGATCATAACCAATAAACCACATGCATGTGTCATACATACCAAAACTAGTAAGGAAATCATACATGTAATCCGATACTTGTAAGAAAAACATGTTGTAGTTGCTAATCCCATTGTCCTCTTGCACTTTCCTGCTTTTCCTTTGCCTCCTTGCTGCAAATTTGAAGTATGCCACACTCCTCCAAGAGTGCTCCAAGAAAACTCTAAGTGTCCAAGAGCATGAGAGAGAGAGAATAGGAGAGAGATCTCCAAGATAAAATTGAGGAAGTATGGCAAGGAGATGAGGAACTATTTGTCTCTTAGGGCAAGTATGCTAATGAGATACTGAAGAAGTTCCACATGGAGAGCAACAAACCCATGGAGACTCCTCTAGCAGGGAATTGGAGGAAGTAAGATGCTACTTCAGGTGACATAGTGGAGGCTAATATTTACAAGCATCTTGTGGGTTCACTTATGTATTTGATGAACACACGACTAGACATATGTTTTGTAGTTAACCAGCTCAGTCAAGCAATGGTTAAGCCAACCAAACTATACTGGAAGGAAGCTAAACAAGTGTTGAGATACCTCAGAGGCACCACTCAATTTGGTATAGACATACAGAGGGAGTGAAGCTTCAAGGATTGATAGATGCAAATTGGGTAGGGAGTCCATCCGAAAGGAAGAGCACATTAGGAGACATATTAAGTATTGGTTCAGCAACAATTTCTTGGTACAGAAGGAAGCAAAGATCAGTTGCACTCAGTTCGGCAGAAGCAGAGTACATGACTGCTAGTCAAGCAAATTGTGAGGCTACCTAGATGAGGAAGATCCTTGTTGGGTTATTTAGTCAACCAATGGATCCTACAGTAATTTAGTGTGACTATCATTGTTTTATCAAACTCTCTAAGAATCCAGTTTTTTATGATTGGTCCAAGCATATCAACATCTGATATCAGAATCTACAAGATTGTGTGCAGAGGAGAATTTTGTTGTTGGAGTACGTTCCTACAGAGGAACAGGATGTAGACATCTTGACTAGAGCACTGTCAAGAGGCAAATTCGAGTTCCATAGAGGCAGGATTGGGGTATCTAATAATCCCTTTCTTGTTGAGAGGGAATGTTAAAACTGCAACAAGAAATTCCTAATTTAATTTTGTTTTTAATTAAATTAGGAATAAAATTAGAATTCCACATAAAAAGACAATTTGTATGAGTTAAATAAGTTAATTTGACTTAGTTGGATCTAGTTAATTCAATTTGAGGGTCTAACTTGAGTCATGTAGAGTGTCTCCTACTTTATAGGAGCCATGGTTGAGTTTATTTTGAGTTGTAATTAATTAATTCAGTTTAACTAAGTTAAAGTAAGTTAAACTAGTTCCAACTGATGGAGGAACTAGTAGGAGGTCAGACAGTGGGGTGTTGCTTCATGTGTTCAACCAATTAACTAATGATTCACTCATAAATAACTCATGCATGTCAAATCTGAGATCTAACCAGTTGAGATTGGAGTTTAGGGACAATGTACTATTAGTTGTATACTCATCTGAATTGTATAGGTGGTGCATGTAGTTAGAGGAAGGCCTATGATGGATTGCGCAATTCAAATTGATAAATTTCCCTAATTAATAAGGGCTAATTCCCAAGGAAATAGTGCAAGGAAATAGAGGACTCAAGCAAGCAGAAATTTGTCTAGGAAGTTATGAGACAGAGAGATAGTGCAAAGGTTTCTTGGGCTTGATCAAAGCATTGTAATATTCTCGTATCTTCTAACTAATGCAATCTACAAATAGCAAGGGTTTTTGGCTGTGGATTTCCCCTGGAAATTATTGTGTAATGTGTTGTTTGAATTATTTGTCTTGTATTCTTTGTGATTTCGCTGTCGTTCAATTGTTTTCAATGATGAGTAGAGTATATTCAATTCTATTGTTTTAGTAAATTACAATTAGTAGTTTGAATCTACGAGGAATTTCTGCACTTCTAGTAATCATATGGCCTTCCTTAATACAACTACATTTTCCAAGTGATGTTTCTTTCAAGATCTTCCATCCAATCTCATGAGTACTAGTTGTAGGTGAATTTATACAACCCTCTTTTGGTAGCACTATAACAACCATACCAGATTATTTCTCAAAAATCAAAATAAATAGTAAATCAAAGTTACCTTTTTATGATGACCTTTCGTCATGGCATTAGCTTCAAACATCAACATCCAACACATGTATGAATCCATATCCAAAACATACATTATGAAGGTTCTCCTTTTCTAGCACACATATCAAGGTCTTCATACCTTCTTCATGGAGATGTCATGGATAATCTTTTTAGTCAATATGGGATGTTGATTCCTTATCTTATTTTATAGATGCATATTCCCATGAACTCTTCTTTCATTCAGATATTTCCTTGCTAAGGGTCTTCTTTACATGGATCTTTCAACATAGGAACCATGATTATCAACCATACCATTTTCTTCATGAGACCATATTATGTTGATTTCATCGTATTATTATGTCTAAGATTTCAAGGCACTTGTATATATGCATCATTCTAATGAAATATATTCTTCTTATTCAATCATGCTCATGAGATAGAGCATTCAACCATTCTATCAACAACGATATGATGACATAACATTATCAATTAAATATATACGCACCTCTTCCTCCTTTTGGTCATCTTGACTTCCTTCTAGCAACTTCCTTTCCATGCTTGAATATGAAAGTACGTCAACCAACTTGAGATTTTTCACATCTTTGACATCATACCTTACCAATGGATCTCACAAGGTGGAATTTGGACTATCTACGAGGCACTTTCTTCTTCATAGTAGGGGTGAACCTTCTCATAAAGATTCTAGTGGAGGATCTTAATGATCTTCATTCTGCAAATGCTCCTTTCCAATAATGATGATATATGATGATATCTTTATATTCTATTTTTCTAGATGACTTTGTCCAACCATATATACTGTTACTATGGTTATCCTTTTATACTTTCAATGAAGAGGCCATGAGTTACTTCCTTTCTGTTATGATGACTGCTTTAACCACATAGACTTCTACTTTGGCTATGTCATGCTTTTATGATGATGTCATCTTTCTTTCCGTTACAATGCATCTTATCATACTTGTGATGATTCCTTCTTGATTTTCTAACTTCTATGCACTTGAATAGTAGGCTAGGTTTGTGAGAGACCTTCTAATAGTTGAGATCAACCACTGCTTCTTTCTTTGACTTCTTATTTTTAGATTCTTCTACTTCTTCGGTGATATGGGCTTCATTTCTTTCCTTTATTTTCTTATTTCCCTTCTATATTTTAGGACAATTCCTTTTGAAATGCCCATATTCATTACATTCATAGCATTTGATATTTGACATGTCGATCTTCTTATTTTCCAAGGATTAAACTTTCCAAACTTCCCTTTCGTCTTAGCCATGGCAACATATGCTTGAGCTTGTTCATTTGATTGAACATCATTTTTTTCCTTCAACCTAGTTTCTTTAAATCTTACATAATGACCAAAGTTCACTGAATGGAGTGGCTTCCTTCTTTCCAGAGATACTTGATACAAAATCACCCCATTCATCAAGTAGTGCATTAAGCACAATAGTGGTCATTTCTTTATCAAACATTATTTCTCCTAATTCTTGTAGTTGATCTCTTTTTTGAGATACCCTCATAAGGTATGAGGCTACCATTTCATCCTTAGATACCTTCATTTTCTATAATTTGGTTCTCAATGATATAACTTCTCCTGCAATGCTTACAGAAAACAATTCTACCAACTTTTCATAGATATATTTCAATTTCTCCAACTTTTATACATAAGGGATGAGGAAATCCTTGATTGATTCTATGAGGATTCTTGGAGCCCTTATTTCCCCTTTCATATACTTTAATAGTGCTTGAGATTTCTCTTGAGATATTTTGGAGATTAAACCCTTAACATGTTCAATAACTTCATTCTCTATGAGGATAAAATCTATTTTCCATGCAAGGAAATTTGATGACCAAAACTAGTTTATTGCTTTCCTTGTAGAATCAAGTCATGTTCATAGTAGATTCAGACATAAATATAAATATACTTACTTGTCAAGTTAAGATGATCCTAGACAATGATATATTCAACTTGATGCCTTCTTGATGATGTTGCTTCCTTGATGATCTACATCAATGATGTTTGAGATGTGATCTTTTCTTTAATGTGAGGGATACCACCTTGGTCTATTTGATTATGATGGCAATGCTTCTTATTCCTTCCTTTGATGATAATGTAGAATGTGAATGCTTCCCAAGGTTTTCCAAATATAGAGTCCTCCTTTCATTGGAGGTATGGTTTTTTAGATCTTTTTCTTTTTCTAAGAGTTGTGATGGTGCGATCCTTGTGATTTGATGGATGGTCCTCCTTGATGCTCCTTAGTTTTCTTAGTCCTTATGTATCCTTATTTAAAGTGGAGGATCTTCAAGCTACCTCTTATTTCCTTGTCACCTTAGTTTTGATACCATGTTGATAAATATAGGGGCATCTAGATTAGGTGATTTCTCTTACTTTGGTAATTGTTTGTGATGTATTTTTCTTAACTTGATTAGATTCTTCCTTCTTTTGATTATTATTGTGTTTTCTATCTTCAAACAAATACCAAACAATGAAGATGAATGAGACAAGAGAACACAAAATATAGGTTGCAAGTCAAGGAAAAAACCTCTCCTTTTGAGAGAAAAACCCACAAGAATTATTCTCTTCTTATAGAATGTTTAGATGAAGAATTCCAAGACCTAAGACCATTTTCAAAGACCCCTATAACACAAATTAAACCTTCCTTTTCCTTCCAGCAACTTCAATCCTAGTAACTTCTCCAACAACTTCAACCCAAGAAACTTCTCCAACAATTTTAACCCCAACGGTTTCTCCAACAACTTCAACCCCAACGGTTTCTCCAGCAACTTCAACCCCAACATTTTCTCCAACAACTTCAACCCTAGCAGTTTCTTTTGCAACTTCGACTACTACATAAACCCTATCTCTTGCGGATGTGGGAAAATATGGTGATTTCTTTCCTCTTATTCCTTCACTTTAATTGGTTCTTCCTTATTGGGAACCCAACTTGCTAGGCAGAACTTTTGGTGCCCTATCTCAACTTATTTCTGCAATTTGGTCTTGTTGTAGTAATATTTCCCTAATATTACATGTTTGAGGAGATGATAGGCTCAAAAAAATACTCAAAGACTTCGTTGCCTTACTTCTTCTAGTCCTCATCTTCTTCATTCTTTTAGGTCTCTTTCTCTTTCTTAATCAAATTTCTTGTGTGATGTTTGGATGACCTTCAAGTGGGGTTGATGTCTCTTATATATAGACTTCTCTTCTAGGTCAAATAACCCTACATGAGGTTGACTTGTCACCTTATGAAGGTCGACTTGTTGTTGCTTGTTTGACAAGGTCTTGGAGGGTCTTTATGACACTTTTGACTTTATAAAATTTTTATTTACATGTACAACATGTCCAAAGGAGTCTTCCATGTATGACAATGACTCTTTTGACTTAATAACTCTATGACAAACCCAAAAGCACTCAATGGGTGCTTAACCTATAAATAGTTTTATCTTGAACATGAAACCCATGCATCAAGAACGAGAACAATAAATTTGTTTTCTCTTTAATATCAAATATATATAAAAACATGATTACAATAGACATTATGAAGACCGGACCTAGTTACACCTTTCAAAAAAGTGTTCAAGTAAGTTGAGTGTGTAACCCACCCCTCCCACATTTACCCACTTTCATCTTCTGTCGGGTAACATGAGGAAAAGAGATATTATAACATCACCCAACCTCCTAGGTCCCATTAAGGAAGTGGGGTCGACAATTGACAACCAATAGGCATCTCAACACATCCCACAGGGGCTACAAGTCACTCAGAGGTTGAGAAACCACCCTAGGTGGCCAAATATTATGTTGGACCACCTTTTCCTTGCCCTAATCCCTCAACCTCTACCACAACAAGCCATCAATGAGGTTGGGATCCTCCAACCGCATGCATAAGAATGCATCCCAGAGGTTGCAACCCAAAATGTCTAGTTTAGGGCATGCAATCCATGATTCTGAGCCTAATTTCTAGGTCAACCTCTAGAACACTTCTTAGAACTCAATGAGACTTTCCATAATCATTTCTATCAAGATGACAAATCCATTCAATCAAAATTGAATAGAAAACTTGACCTAGACAGGCCTAACCATGATATTCATTTCATCAAACATATTAAGAACGTGTAATATACAAGTCATGAATGCATATATGAACATAGGGGTTTGATACTTATCTGAGAATCATCAAAAAGGTATAATTCCCTCTCATAATAGTTGCAATAACATCTATTATCTCATGCATTTTCTAACAATTCATCAATAAATCAATCATATCAAGAGCCATACATAGAACCTGTTATGAAACCATGTGTATAACCAACATATTACCATAATAATAACCATGATAGAACGAACATCAAAGCCACATAATAACAATTACAAATACTCATGAAATACAAGAGGAACAGAGCTCTTATTAACATTTGCAAAATCCAGCCAAGTCAACGACTTCCATGTACCACCCAACCATATATTGAGTTGAACCAAATATTTCTTTGAGTCAATCACCCTCATGCCATATTCCAAGCATGAATGTGGGACTCACAAAAAAACAACCAGGGATTCCCGAAGATTAAACCACCTCCACACTCAGGATTTACTGCAATATCGCTAAAATCAATAGAGGGATTCCTAGGCCCAATAAGCACATAAAAAACCAGGATTTTCTGCAATCCCGCCAAAACCAATTAAGGGGTCACTAGGCCCAAAACAAGAATATACACTACTAGGATTTACCGCAATCCCTCCAAAGCCAGTCAAGGGACCACTAGGCCCAAAATAATCTTGGAAGCCTTCGGGTTTCTTCACCAATAGCTTGAGGAATTTTACCATCTCCACCCTTTGGCTTTATCGCAATCGCACCAAAATTGGTCAAGGGATTTCTAGGCCCTTGGGAATTTTCCTGAGACTATCTCACCTAGTTCCAAAACCATCTGATAATCCAAAGCTCAACCAAATGAAAGAAACCCATCACACCATGGCTATTTGAAAATGGTAAGGTAAGGCTGAAACCACTATCACACCTGGAAAAACCCATGCCAATGACAACAAGAGAATAAAAAACACACATGCATGTACCATGTATTCACAAACTAGATAGGAAATTACACATGCAACCTGTTACATGAAAGTATTCCTGTTGAAGTTGCTTGATCCAACCTTCCCTTGCTTGATCCTTGCTTTCCTTTGCCTTCTTGTCCTTCATTTGTTTTCCTCTCTCCAATGATAGAGTGCTCCAATAATACTCTGTGTGAAAGACTATGAGAGAATAGAGAGAATAGAGAGAGAGCTCCAACACTGAATTGACGAAAGTTATGAATTGATCCTCATAAGAATTGTTATTATTGAGACCTCTATTTTCTTCAATTTCCTTTATTTTCTTTCAATTTCCTCACATGCAATTATGTGACTTTTCACCTCCCCTTTCTCCTAATTTCCTTTATTTTCATAAATAAAATGCAAGTTAATTCCTCTTTTCCTTTTCAAATCCTTTGTCAATGCCTTTTTCAATTTCCTTAGCCATAATAAACCGAAATGAACACCCACTAGGATGTTTTTCCCAACATTCAGCTTGGAATACGTGTCCCATGACCTTGCTCTTATTTTTCCTTTATTAACTTTATTATATGATTTTTTAATTTGGGGTTGCTACAGACCCATCCCCTTTAAGGGAACACCGTCCTCCTTGTTCTATGACACTTATGACCAGCAAAACCACTGAAACCCAAAACATACTGCCTATGAAGCTTTATAACTTAGCTCGATGTAGTATTGACAATGAACAACCATACATATGTATGTACATATACCAAAAATCCTTTGTCTCAATCGAAAAATAGTGAAGGATACACATCCTGCATATGATCAGTCATCTCCCATGTAGCTTCATCGACCCCAAAGTGTTTCCACTAAACTTTAACTTGCTCGATTGCTCAGTTCTGGAGCATGAGATATTTCTGTTGCAATATGCACTAAGGTTCTTGTTGGAATTCTCCTTCTAACTCCACGTGGAATACAAACCAATCAATCACATGATCAACATCTTTCACATATATTTTAAGTAATGAAACATGGAAAACACCATGGAGTTTCACTATTAGAGGCAATGCAAGTTTGTTGGTCACTGGTCCAATCCTCTCAAGGATCTTGAAAGGCCCACAATACTAAGGTGCAAACTTAGCACATGACGAAATACTCAAGGAGCACTTCTTGGGCTTGATGTGAAAGTACACATGCTCCTCAACTTGAAACTCCTTAAATTACCTGTGTTAATCTACATAACTCTTTTGTCTATCTTATGATGCCTTTAGATTCTTCTTCATAACCTACATTTCTTATTCCATCTCTACCAACATGTATGGTCCTATCAATACCTTGTTCACTGGATCACTCTAGCTTATGGGAGTATTACAAATCCACCCATATAGTTCCTCAAGCTAACTCATCCTTAGTGACTCCTAAAACCCATTGTTGTAATCCAACTCAACTAGTGGTAAAAACTCTTCATACTTCCTCTGTTGGTGCATAACATACATTCTCAGCATATCCTCCAGAATCTTGTTGACCCTCTCTATATTTCCATCTGTCTAAGGATGACAAGTTGTACTGAAGGCCAACTTTGTATCCAAACCTACAAATAACTCCTTCCAAAACCTGGAAGTGAACTTGGCATCTCCGTCTGACCCAATATTCCTAGGAATACCATGCAACCTCACTATCTCCCTCATGAAGACCTATGCTATCTCACTAGCGGAATAAGTAGACTTAACCGATATAAAATTAGCTACCTTAGTTAACTTCTCAACCAAAACCATGATGAAATCATGCTATCTAGATTTCCTCTACAAACTTGTGATGAAATCCATGTAATTACCTCCCATTTCAACTCTTGAATCGAAATCGGTTATAGTAAACCACTTGGATTCTTATACTCTTCCTTTACCTATTGACAATCCAAACACCCGGCAATGAACTCAGCCACTTCCTTCTTCATATTCGGCCAATAGTATAACTTCTTCACAATTGTTAGAGTCTTTTGATATCCTGGGTGACCTAAATACGACTTCCCATAAAATTTACTCAAGATAAGCTTCTTGAGCTCACAACTGTCTGACATATAGATCCCACCCCTACATATCACCAAACCATATGTTGTGAGATGATAATCCACATCATGTTCACTTGTACCCTGTTGGTGTAACCTAGACCTAAGAACCTTCTACATGTCATCTTGTTTTCCTTCTTGTAAGATCCAATCCTATATATTTGTCCCATATGAACTCATAGTCAATATGTAATTTACCTACACTCTTCTGATAAGGGCATCGACAACCCTATTCTCCTTACCTGTGATGTACTTGATCTTGAAGTCAAACTCGCTGAGCGTACCCAACCACCTAGCATGCCTGGCATTCAGATTTGGTTGGTCAACTAAGTATCTTAGCCCACTGTGATCACTCATCAACACAAACCTCCTTCCAAGAATATAGTGCCTCTACATATTCAATGCATGAATGATCACTTCCAACTCAATATCATGAGTCACATAGTTCTTCTTGTGCCACAAATTTACTGATCAAATGAGAAGTATTACCTCAAAATGAGAACTATAGCAAAAAAACCCCAAAAAACATGAAAAAACAACCCAAAAATGAAAAGTGTTGATTTTGTATCACCACTTCTTTTTTCTTGGGTAAATTTCAACGTTTAAAAAAATGAAAGTAAAAACCAATAAAAGCCAATTTTTTTTATGCAAAAAACACCTTGAAAACGAAAAGTGTTGATGCTGGAATACCATATTTTTTTTCAGGGTAAATTTTCAACATTTTTTAGCAATGGTGTTAAAGATAAAATATCGTGACTCTAAAAAACCTTAAAATTCCAACAATTTTCAGGCATAGCATTAAAGAATAAATATCATATCTCTAAAAAGCCTTAAAATTCCAACAATTTTTAGTCATGACGTTAAAGATAAAATACTTATAATTGTTTTCAACCATAGCATTAAAGATAAAATATCGTGACTTAGAAAAACCTTAAAATTTTGACAAATTTTTAACCATGGGATTAAAACCAAATATCATGACTACAAAACCCTTAAGTTTTCAATATATTTCAACCATAGTATTTGTGAGGCCTCCGTTTTGTCTAGTTTTACATCATTTTTTGTTCTAGAATCCCCCATGCTTTCATTTAATTCCTATGGATATCATCATTATTTTGTGCATTAGAAATTAAATATTTATTATTTTCCATGATTCCCTTGTTTTCACAAGATTTAAACATTAAAAGCATCATTAATGATAGTTTCTATGTTTGCAGGTTTAAACGTTGGTTGAATTTCTTTGCATTCATGCGTCGATAGACCTTGATCCCGCACTCACACTCTTATACAATGTATTGAGTTCCTGCACTCTATGGGATTCCTGCACTAGTTTATCACGAGTTGTAGGCTACCTACACTAGTCAAGTCATTGTTACTGGAATTTTAAAACTTGGTCAAAGATATACATGAATTAATAATTGATTTCCAAAGTGCATCAATTTATGACTTGTGCCTGTACTAGTTCGTTATAAGTTGTAGTTTGTTTGCGCTAATCGAAAAATCATTGATTATGCCACGAGGAATTTACTTAGCTAGAAATTCAATGCATAGGATGGTGATTAAGGTGGCTAGCTAGAAAGTCAAAGGTGATCTGATTGCTCTATAAAAAATGATATTTTGTAGTCAACTTATACTTGCAAAAGAAGGAATTGTTCTCTAAACTTTCCTTGTACTAGATCTCTAGGAAATTATTTGTAATTTTACCAAATCGAACTGTTGTGATCCATACTGAAATTGTCGATGTTTGTTCGAGATGTTTTAACAAAATGTTGTAATCAAACTTATATAAATGGAACGATGGCCCTGTGCATATGGAGAGATGTTTCCAATGTAAGTTTATGCAAAGTCTATTCAATCTGGGGATCGTTCCATCTGTTTGTTGGAGTTTGATCTTTGCTTGTACCATGTAAGACTAAGCTTTCAAGATTAATTGAAGCACTTCATGCCAAGTTCTGTATAATTTTGTTATACATTTCATGTTTAAAATTTTTGTGTGAACCAGATCGTTGATAGAGGGTGTGAGTTGTTTGGGTTGGCCGCCATACCATCTTGACACCGCTTTGATTTATTTATTAGGAAATGTTATAATTTATTGAGTGCATTCATTGGATTTTCATTTATTGTGTTCAGTGGTGCGTAAAGTACTAGGCGTGAGGGTCTTCTCTCCAAATAACTTTCAACCAATCTCTTTTAAATCAATTCCATTCACTTTTGCTTTCTTTGTATGCATAATGCAGGGAAAATTATCATTGTAAGTAAGACAAATTCTCACAAAAAAAGCTAGATCAAATTACATGTTATTTTTGTTGATTTCAAGCGACATGTGCTTCATGATAAAATAGGTTATGTCTCTCAATTTTTTGTATCGCTTGTGTCATCTTATGCTCTGTTTTATGAGATTTTGCCTTTAGGGTCTTTGATTGTGCAATTTTAATCTCTTGGCCTCCTGAAGTGGATTTAGTTTTGTTGGGATCATGTGACTTCTTTCTCGAGAAATACAAGATCTATCGATTTTTCCTTAATAAATTGGAATGATTGTGACTTGAAGCAAGGATGTATGGATATGGTGCGATCTTTAGTCTATTATTGCATCGATCCACAAATAAATCGAAATTTTAAATAACTTTTTTCACAAATACCACATATTCTTTTGGTCAATGAATACTCATTTTCCCATAAGGGATAGAGGTCACATATATCCTTACATATTTCTGCTATTACCCATTCATAATTTTGATGCCTACATGATTGAGAGAATTTGTTTATGATTGAAAACTACATCATGTTTGAGATTTACAGATGTTTCCCCTGCGTTATAGGGCATTTAGTTGCCATCTGATTTCTGAATAAGTAATTTTCCAAAGCAAGATATTTATTTCATTAATATCATAAAGTGACAAAGAAAGCGAGAGTATTCATATTAAATTGATTTCATTCTCGTGTTTGGTAGTTGTTTACATGGTAAATTTATTTGTATTTGTTGAGGTCTGATGATGCTTTCATTGAATCAAGTTTTAGTCTTTTAGAAAATTTCTGGTACACAAGAAATTAGACAATTATAATGCAAATTCATCACTAAAAGTCTAGTGCTTCTCTTTAAATCTCTTGTGCATGGAAAATGGTGTGGATTAATCTTGAATTTGAATTTCTTTCATTATTTACAGTCTTCCTTTTTTATGATTCTTAGTTTGAATTGGTAGGCATTGCTTGGCTTCCAATTAAACAAGTAGTTAGGATTTACCTTTTGTTTTCCACTAGTTAGGGTTTCTTTTGCATTTGTTAATAATGCAGGGTTGTTTTCCAAATGTTAAATTGAGATTTTCTTTCAATTGTTCATAAGGATTGCAGGATTGGTGTTTTCTCAAGTTTCCTTTGAGTGCAAGATTCAAATTAATTATTGTTTGCAGGAATCCATAAAGAGATTGATGTGCAAGTTAGACTAGAAATCAATTTGCAGGTTGCTAGGGGTTCTCTCTGGCACCTCTAGTATTGTGCCTCAATGTTTATGAACTCCTGGATTGAAAATTAAATGTTAGGTGTTTTATTATGCCTGAAATTTTGGCATCGTTGCTAGGGAGGCACTTAGGAGATTGACGTTGGTAACCTACAACAGTTTGGTTTTCTCTTTTCCTTGTTTTTCTTGTGAGTTTTTCTTTCTTTCTTGCACATCAAGTTTCCATTTGTAGGGTGTTGTAAGAATCCACACACACACACACACACACACACACACACACACACATATGTATATATGTATATATGTATATATGTATATATGTATGTATATATGTATATATGTATATATGTATATGTATATATATATGTATATACATATATGTTGACAGGATATGCCAGTTGGCTTGTTGAGAAAAGAAAATGGTATTTTGAGATCATTCAATGAGGAACTTTGATGTTGCTGCAGAGATATACAAATCATCCAATGAAGAACTCACGAGTGCATAATTTAATATTTTTCTTGAACATACAAATAATATTATCAACACTTTGATTTCTAAGTTGGATGATTTTCAAGAATAACATAAGAAGGATGAGGAACCACTGCTAATTTTTTGCACCAAATGTAGGAAGAAACACATCCTTGGAAAGTGTCCACTTAGAATCTTGAAAGTTTGTAGAATTTACGAGAAGGCTCACTCAACATAACGTTTCTCCTCATTGCCACGATTACTAAAGGTACTCAGGAAATCAAGTAAGGAATCGAATCAACTTCCAAGTATAACTCAAAACCCATCACCATTTAACAGTTGGACTAATTCTTATTATTCTTAGAAGGTTCCTCAATAGATTTATAATCCTACAGTTCCATGGAAAAATTTTAATCCTCCTCCAATCGAACACTCTAATATCCCCATGGCCTCAGGAATGGTTTGAAGCCTTTTCCCTAGGGCAATATTTCATCCAAAATCAACAACAATCACAATTTCCACTGAATGCACCATCAAGTTATCATCCTTCATGGTCCCACTTACCTGTGCAACCTTTATTTAACCCTAACCCTAATCCATACCCTAGCCTTTATCCTAATCCATACCCTAGCCCTTCTTCTAATCCATACCCTAACCCTAAACCTAGCCCTCATTCAAACCATAGACCTAGCCCTAATCCAAACCCTAGCCCTAACCTTAATTCAAACCCTAGAACTAGACCTAATCCAAACCCTAGCCCTAATATTAATTCAAACTTAGACCTAACCCTAGTCCAAACCCTAACCCAAATCCTAAACCAAATCCAAAGCCTAGTCTAAACCATATCCCAATCCCTAATCTAAACCAACAGGTTGCACAACAATTTAAAACACCTATTCTTCCTGTTGACTCCCCTACTGAGTTTAATGATATATATTCTAGGTTGAGGGAAGGGGCAAGTTTGGAAACATCTCCTATCACTACAAAACATTCACCCTGGGATGATCTAATTCAAATACCATTAGAGGAGCAATATATAATTGGAACCTATTCTAAAACTGTTGTTGAAACTCAAAACCCTAGAATTTGCCTTAACCATTCTTGTCACTCTGAAAAGAAAATATTTGAGCCCGAACTTGAGGGAATTTTCTTTTGTCTTTCACCAGATTCCTTATGCCTCCAAGAGAGTGATAATCAAACTGTGGAAGACTTCCATGAGTTGGATAATCATGAATATGTGGAACCCATTAAAGCATGGTTTCAAATAGTCATCAACACACCTTCTTCCCTCATTATTCGACAACTCTTGATACCATATCAGAGAAAGCAACTAGTTTCTCATACTCTGGTATGTGTTAAAGCTTATTCTTTAAAACTGGGAGTGAGTATATTTAGCATTCTGTTACACACATGGCTACATTGGAAGTACTCATACACTTGAAGGAGATATTCCTGTCTTTAAATTAGGGTGGGCTAGTATTAAAACAATAAACAAAAATTTCATCTGAAATAAAATTGTTACAACAACACTCATGAAACTACAATTCCTAAGGCATAAGCATTGAATTTTTTGTCATTATGCACTCTTGTGGTAAGACTTGTCAGAAGCTCTTCACCCTTAATACCTCATATCTTGTAAAGTGACATTGATTATTGATTATTGACTCAAGGAATCTTTTGGGTCATTATCTGAGATGCCTTATTTAAAATGAGTATTTAGGGTAGAAGGACCAACCAGTAGATTAGTCATTAAATAATTGTCATGCCATCCTGTGTTATTAAGTTACAGATTTTTCTCCCTGCCTATTAAGTAACCTATTTGATGTTAATAACAATCATAGTTTTTTTAAAATAAACAAATTAATTGAGGGATAGCAGGTCTCGTTATGAGTCGACCTACCATGATCATGTGTCCTAACGAGAATGGCATTACTGCTACTAGTTACCAAGCTAGGGTAATGACTTTCAGTTGAAAATTTGGAATATAAGAGGTATCATCATGCACCGACTTGTTCATTATTGTTAACTCTCATGAATGGCACTGTTGTTAGTTGGTTACTAAGCCAGCATAATGACCTTTAGTTAATTCTTTTAAATTATTCTAAATATATATGTAATAGATGGGACACAGACATTTCATTGGGTTAAAAGGCATCCCTATCGAGGCTATATATGTCTTATAGCAGCAGGGCCATGCCTATGGTATTAAAGTTAATTTTACACTATGACTTACTTGGTTGTTTTTGTCTTTCCCTGAACTCGTTATCATATCTCTCTGAGAATGCCTTTAAGATCCTTTTAGTAATGGGATTTGGAGTTCTGTATTTCATAAATATGAAGGTTTTCATGGATGTGGGCCCCTTAGTGCAGGTGATTCACTTTTCTTGAACAAGAGGAGCTTTAGCTATACACTTGGGTAATGGTAAGATGGTAACTTTGAGAAGCTATTACTTTGTTATATTTATTCTTCAATATTTCCATCCATGTTTAATGTCGTGGCTTTGAAATTATGTCACCTATATTTGTCATGAGGATATGGAGGTGAAAAACTTATGACTAAGGCTACTCTTGAGATTCTTTATGGAAATTTTAATGGTTGGTTATTTCATTATGACACTACCCTTGCAGTTTAGGATTTTTATAGAAGCCTTGGTATCATAATTTATTGGAATCAGTCTTAATGAATGAAGAATATAACACGAAACAAACCAACATGTATCTCCATTATTAGAACAAGCATATCTAGCAAGAAATATTTGCAGAAATATTGTAAGTACAGGGTCACCTATAGATGTTGCAATCTTGTATTCGCTTGCATGAGGACATGCAAGATGATCGGCACGAGGGGGTTTCAAGCCTCCATTTTTTCTGATTTTACATCATTTTTTGTTCTGGAATCCCTCATGCTTTCCTTTAATTCCTGTGGACATTGTCATCATTTTGTGCATTACAAAATATTTATTATTTTCCATGATTCCCTTGTTTTAACAAGATTTAAACATAAAAGCATCATTAAAGATAGTTTGTGTGTTTGCAGGTTTAAACATTGGTTGAATTTCCTTTGTATTCATGCATCGATAGGCCTTGATCCTGCACTCATACTCATATACTACGTATTGAGTTCTTGCACTCTATGTGATTCCTGCACCAGTTTATCATGAGTTGTAGGCTACTTGCACTCGTTAATATCATTGCTATTGGAGGTCTAAAACTTGGTAAAAGATATACATGAATTAATAATTGATTTCCAAAGTGCATCAATTTATGACCTGTTCTTGCACTAGTTCATTCTAATTTGTAGACTACCTACACTAATCGAAAGATCGTTGGTTATGCCACAAGGACTTTACTTAGCCGAAAAGTCGATGCATAGAATGGTGATTAAGGTGGCTAGATGGAAAGTCAAAGGAAATATAATTTCTCTATTCAAACTGATATTTTGCACTCAAGTTATACTCACAAAAGAAGGAATTGTTCTCTAAAATTTCCTTGTACTAGATCTCCAGGAAATTATTTGTAATTTTACCAAATCGAACTATTGTGATCCATACTGAAATTGTCGATGTTTGTTTGAGTTGTTATAATATAGTGTTGTAATCAAACTCATATAAATGGAATGATGGCCCTATGCATAGGGGGAGATGGTTCCACTGTAACAATATGCAAGTCTATTCAATCTGGGGATCGTTCCCTGTGTTTTTTGAAGTCTGATATTTTCCTGTACCATGTAGGACTAAACTTTCAAGATTAATTGAAGCACTTCATACCAAGTTATATTTAATTTCATTGTACATTTCATGTTTAAAACCATTGTGTGAACCAGATTGTTGACAGAGGGTGCGAGATGGTTGGGTTAGCCACCATACCAACTCGACATTGCTATGATTTATTTATTAGGACACATTGTAATTTGCTGAGTGCATTCACTGGATTTTTAATTTATTGTATTGAGCTGTGTAAAATATTAAGCGTGAGGTTCTTCTCTCCAAACAAATTTCAACCAATTTCTTTTAAATTGATTCCACTCACTTTTTCTTTCTTTGTATGCATAACGCAAGGAAAATTATCATTGTAAGTAATACGAATTCTCACAACAAATGCTAGACCAAATTACATGTTATTTCTATTGATTTCAAGCGACATGTGAATCATGATAAAACAGGCTATGTCTCTCAACGTGTTGTATCGATTATGTCGGCTTATGCTCTGTTTTATGAGATTCGACCTTTATAGTCTTTGATTGCATAATTTTAATCTCTTGGCCTCCTCAAGTGGATTTAGATTTGTTGGGATTATGTGAATTCTTACTCTAGAAATACAAGATCTGTCAATTTTGCCTTAATAAATTGGAATGATTGTGACTCGAAGTAAGTGTGTATGGACATGGTGCGATGTTTAGTCTATTGGAATATTTCTTGCATCGATGCATGAATAAATTGAAATCTTAAATAACTTCATTACAAAGACCACATATTCATTTGTTTAATGCATACTTATGATCCGGATTTAAACAGGAATGCAACAAATTACAGAGCTAACCATAAACACAGAGATGCAGCAGAAATAATACTTCATTTCATTAATGTAAAATACTGAAATATGCTTACAAACAGAGTTGGAAATAAACCAGCTAGGGCAATGGTAGCTTATCTCTGAGAAGAGATGTGGCGGCTACATGCCTCTTGAACTGTGTTACAATGAGGCTCGAAGGCCTATTTATTGTTGAGAAACAATGGAAAACCCTTAACATTCCAAAACCTAACGCTAGAAGATGAAACACCAAATTGTGGGCCCCGTTTGGGTAAATTGGTACATCAACTTCCCGGGGTCATAACTTTGGCCTACGATCTTCGTTTGACGTCCACAGTATCTCCTTAGAAAAATCTATTTGAGAACTACGACTTTGGGAAGAGAAACATCGGTCCATGGACCCATGGTACCCCTAGTTTTCCCAAAAAACATCATTTAGGGCCTCAAAATGGCTTCGGAAGTTCAGTACCCAAAAAACTGCTAAAAATAGTAAACTGGGCTACAATTAAGGAAACTGAAAAGTTGAAAGAAACAATGGTGGGGGTCCAAGTGGATTTGGTAGGTGGCCACCAATATCCACCTGGATCATTCCTCCCCCCTTAGGAAGCAATGGTCCCCATTGAGTTGAGTTCCCCCATGGGATGAGGAAACTTCTATTGAACTTGGTCCCTGGTGAGCCACTTGCCCTGGTGAAGGAGTTGGCCTGCTTTGACAACTCGACACAATTGGATATTTTGTTGGCGAGTGTGCTTGATCTCTGTGTCCATGATATAATCAACTGCATTGTGTTCCATGCAATCTAGATTTAACTCTATGGGTGTGAGCTATTCTACAATGTCGGATGTGTTTAGTAAGGGTGGAAAGTATGGCCGAAAGTGGTCCACATTAAACACTAGGTTCAGTCCAAGGAATGGGGGAATGCTGAGCTCAAATGCATTGTCTCCCACAACATTGGTAATGGTGTAAGGACCATATTGGAGTGGTCTGAGTTTCCGATAGGCTCCGATAAGGCGTTCCTTTTGCAAATGCAACTAGACTTTGTTGCCCACCTGAAACTTGTGTGGCACCCGATGTTGATCATGTCACTACTTGTACTTGGCATTTGATTTCTCTAGAATGTCATGGACCTACTAGCGAATATGTTGGATGTGCTCAACGAAGCTGTTTGCCTTATCTATTTCAGACTGGACATGAGCCAAATCTGCGCGAGTAGCTATAAATGGCATGGCTACATCAATGGGACATAGTGGCTGGAATCCCAAGCCCACCTGAAAAGGGCTGTGGCCAGTCAAGCTGTGGAGAGCCCAGTTGTAGCTGTGCTGAACATAGGGGAGGCTCTCGTCCCATGTGCGTGGATGCTTTGAGTTGTACACACACAAAATGTGTACGATCATCATGTTGACAACCTCTGTCTGGCCATCAGTTTGAGGATGGAAGTCTGTGGACTTAGTGAGTTTGGTGTCGAGCATCAACTAGAGACTGGACCAAAATGTATTGAGAACCTGCTATCCTGATCTGAGATGATAGACTGTGGGATCCCAAAGTGTACCCACACTCGTTCAAAGAAGAGTTTAGCAGTGGCTTCTGATGTGATATTATTCTTGCAGGCAGCCATAATGGCCATCTTCGAGAACCTGTCGACGACCACAAAAACATAGTCGTTTCCATGCTTAGTGGAAGGAAGGCCTGACATGTAATCCATGGAGATGGATTCCCAAGGTCGACTAGGGGTAGGCAGTGGGGTATAGAGGCCTTGTTTCTTAATGGTCGGTTTGGCAATGGCACAGGTAGTGCATGATTTGATGTACTTCCTGACATCTTGTTGAAGATTCGTCAAATAAAAATAATTTTGCAGTACTGCAACTGTTTTCTTAACCCCAAAATGTCCAGCAGCCCGACTATAGTGTGCTTCCCAAATCATCTTGGCACACTCACTTGAAGGAACACAAAGGTGACCCAGGTGGCATAACAGGGATTCCTAGAGGTGAAAATCTAGAACATGCTGACCCTCCAAGAGTGTCCGGTATGTGTGGCCGAATTCTGGGTCGTTTTTGTAGAGAAGTGGCTAATCAAAAGTCTCGTTCCCACAAGAGTTGAGCACAGTGGTCAACGCCATGATCGGTGGTTGACTGAGGCAATCTGCAACATTATTGGTGCTACCCTTCTTATACTTGATATTCAAATGGAACTGTTGTAGGTATGTGGACCACTTCTGTTGGCGATCATTTTGAAATTTCCCTTGGGTCTGTATGAACTACAGGGGTCGGTGGTTTGTGTGGATGACCGTTTACTTCCCCAAAATGTAATGCTTCCATTGTCAGCAAGCCTTCACAATGGAATACATCTCTTTTTCATAAGTGGGATACTACCGGACTGTGTCTAAAAGTATCTCACTATGATATGCCACTAGATTCCCGTGTTGATTGAGGACTGCCCCAATAGCATAGTCAGAGGCATCTGTCTCAACCTCAAATGGTTGTTGCAAGTCTGGTAATGCAAGCACTTGTGCTGTGTAGAGGCAATCTTTCAAATCTGTGAATGCCTTTTGTTGAGATTCAGACCAAAAGAATTTTGCTTTCACTCCTCCCTTGGTGACTTGACTTAAGGGCCAAGTGATATGAGAAAATCCCAACACGAACCTACGGTAGAAGTTGGCAAGACCTAGAAAGCTGCGAAGCTCTGTCAAAGTAGTTGGAGATGGCCAATCTCAAATGACTTGGATCTTGGATGGATCCACATGTACCCCCTGTTCATCAATAATGTATCCTAGATATTGAACCTGGGTCATGCCAAAAGTGCATTTCTCCAATTGGCACATAACTTGTGTTGCTGCAGTGTTTGGAGAACCTGTCAGATGTGGTGGAGGTGTTCTTCCCAACTATGGTTGAAGATCAGGATGTCATCCAAGTATACCACTACAACTGAGTTGGCAAATAGTTACAAGATGTCATCCATTAGCCTCATGAAGGTTGCTGATGCATTTGTCAATCCGAAAGGCATAACCAACCATTCGAAAAGGCCCTCCTTGGCTTTGAAGGCAGTCTTCCACCCATCGGAGGGTTCAATTGGTACTTGGTGATATCCTGACTTCAAATTGATCTTGCTGAAATATTTTCCCCCCTTCAGTTGGTCCAACAGGTCATCAATTCATGGGACCGGGTACCTATTACGGACAATGATCTTGTTTAGCACCTGATAGCCAATACAGAGTCTCCAAGTCCCATCCTCCTTCTGTACCAACACGATCAGGCTCCCACAAGGCGATGAACTTGGACGAATGTGACCTTTCTGTAGCAGCTCTTGAATTTGCCTCTTGATTTCATCATTCTCCATAACAGAGCACCGATATATTGGTTCATTGGGTAGCGATGCACCTGGGGTCAGATCGATGGAGTGCTTGACCTGACAGTGTAGAGGAACCCCGACGGGGGAGATGAAGATATCCTTATACTCCTCCACAACCTTGTCCATCTGTAGTTTTCATGTGGAGGGGCCCTATCTGGAGGTCGTGGCCACCATCTTCTTCGTTCCTTGAAGGTGTATCATCAGGAAAAAAAATTCCGGTTTTGGAAACGAGCTTACTGCATTGTTTTGCAGTAATGATAGAGATGGCAATAGGCGGTGCTACCTCCAGTATCCTGTAAAACTTATTTCCCAAAGTAACAATAGCAACATGGGGCCTTGATTCATACACAACATGTCGCTTCCACAAGTAAGGTTGTCCTAATAATACATCACAAACTTCAAGGGGAGCAATGTCACACAATACCTCATCCATGAAGGGCTTGATGTTGTATGGAAGGCAACACTGCTGACTCACGCAAAGATCCCGTCCTTGGTGAAGCCACTCGATGGTGTACGGTTGTGGATGTGTTGTGGTTGGTAAGCCCAACCGCTTCAAGACCTCTGCCGAAATGAGGTTATTTTGGCTCCCACTGTCGACAATGAATTGTAGCAGGGAGCCCTTTACCCACATCTGGGAGTGGAAGAGACGCTCCTCCTCCTTTGGATCTTCGAGTTCCTCCTTGTAGATCTTCGTGGTGGCAACGGTGGCATTGGGCTCCACATCGATAATCTAATTCCCTTTGTCATTCCCCTTGTCAGGTTCTAACTCAAAGTCAGAACATGCATTTGATTCTGAAACCTTTAGCTCAGCCACCAGTGACTGTTTGGCCCAACACTCAATTTTGTTGTGAGTGGATATCTTATGGAACTCACACCACTTAATTATGTCCTTTTTCGACTTCACGACGCTGTTCTTTGCTTGCAGCTTTGGCAGGTTTTCTTGGGCCGCCCCGCCTTGGCTTTGTCCTTTGTTTTGCAGTTTGGGGGCACCTTTCCCTTACTTCGGATTCGCAGATCCAAAGTCTCGCTTCTTCTGTTTAAACTTTTGTTTGACCTTGACGGCATATCGGTATGCCGTGCCGAGTGAGGGAATGTTCAAGAATTCTATTTCTTCCTGGATATACCTGTGTAGGTAGCCGCAGTTTTTGAGTATCAAATGCTGCTCCAAATCCTTGATACCCAAATTTTTGCGAAGGGTATGGAAAATATTGGTAAACTCCGGCATGTCTTGGTCCCTTCCCTGTCGCAACGTGGCCCACTTTATGTATTGATCCTCATAGCATCCGACAAGGTAGTACTACCCCTTGATGGCCTCTCAAAAGGAATCCCAAGTGGGTGCGGCTGAAAACAGTGAGCCTGTACTTTCATCTTTGTGCTTGCAGTAGGTTTCCCACCAGTCCTTGACGTGAGGGGTTGCT
Source organism: Pinus taeda (assembly GCA_000404065.3). NCBI lineage: Eukaryota > Viridiplantae > Streptophyta > Pinopsida > Pinales > Pinaceae > Pinus > Pinus taeda. Next base: position 22,550 of record APFE031420414.1, on the reverse strand, counting down.
TTGAGAAGAGTGAAAATAATCTTTTCTCGACTAGAAAAATCATGAATAGAAAAATAACCCTCTAGCAGATTTAACCATTTATCGATGACATCTGCATCTATCTGACCCTCGAATATGGGGATTTCAAAATTAACTTGTACCTTAAACGGTGTGGTGTTTCCAGAGTAGCTGTTGGAAGCCGATGCGTTGCCCCTGGGTAGCCGCTGAAGGATCTGAGAAAAGTTGTCCATCATCGTGTTCCTTTGTCGCTCGAGGGCTTCTTCGAGCAAGATTTTGATAGGATCTCTTGCCCCCTTGTCTTTCTTTTCATCTGCCATGGGAGGTCATTGGGATTTGCAAGGCTGGTCTTGTAAAGGTTCGACCAGTTCAAGCCCTAACTACTTATATCCTGACCTCGTTGGGGACATGCAAACAAAAACAGAGAAAAAGCATACTGCTCTGATACCACTAATCCAGATTTAAACAAGAACACAACAAATTACAGAGCTAACCATAAACACAAGATGCAACAGAAATAATACTTCATTTCATTAATGTAAAATACTGAAATATGCTTACAAACAGAGTTGGAAATAAACCAACTAGGGCAATGGTAGCTTATCTCTGAGAAGAGATGTGGCGGCTACATGCCTCTGAACTGTGTCACAATGAGGCTCAAAGGCCTATTTATTGTTGAGAAACAATGGAAAACCCTTAACATTCCAAAAGCTAACCCTAGAAGATGAAACGCCAAACTATGGGCCCCGTTTGGGTAAATTGGTAAATCAACTTCCCAGGGTCGTAACTTTGGCATACGATCTCCGTTTGATGCGCACAATATCTCGTTAAAAAGATCTATCTGAGAACTACAACTTCGGGAGGAGCAAAATTGGTCCTTCTACCCATGTTGCTCCCAAGTTTCCCAAAAATCGTCGTTTAGGGCCTCAAAACGGCTCTGGAAGTTCAAGACCCGAAAAACTACTAAAAATAGTAAACTAGGCTACAATTAAGGAAACTGAAAAGCTAAAAGAAACAATGGTGGGGTTCCAAGTGGATTTGGCAGGTGGCCACCAATATCCACCTGGATCAACTTATTTGCTCATCAAGGACAAATGTCACATATATCCTTACATATTTCTTCTATAGACCATTTGTAATTGTGATTCCTACATGATTGAGATCATTTGTTGATGAATGAAAACTACATCATGTTTGAGATGGAGAGATGTTCTCCTTGCATTGTAATGCATTTAGTTGCCACCAAGTTTATGAATAAGTCATTTTCCAAAGCAATATATTTGTTTTATTAAGGTCACAGAGTGACATAGAAAGCGAGAGTATTTAGATTAAATTGATTTCATTATCGTGTTTGGCAGTTTAGTAAATGTATTTTCATTTGTTGAGGTCTCATGATGTTTTTAGTGAATCAAGTTTTAGTCTTTTAACCAGAAATTAGACAACTTTAGTGCAGATTCATCATTAAAAGTCTAGTGATTCTCGTTAAATCTATTATGCACGAAGATTGGTGTGGATTGATCTTGAATTTGAATTTCTTTCATCATTTAAATTCTTTTTTTTTATGCTTCTCAGTTTGAATTGGTAGGCATCGCTTGGCTTCCAGTTAAACAAGTAGTTAGGATTTACCTTCTGTTTGTCAATGGTTAGGGTTTCTTTTGCAATTGTTAATAATGTCGGGTTGTTTTTCAGATGTTAAATTGAGGTTTTCTTTCAATTGTTGATAAGGATTGCAGTATTGGTGTTTTATTAAGTTGCATTTGAGTGCAGGATTCAAATTAATTATTGTTTGCAGGAATCTATAAAGAGATTGATGTACAAGTTAGACTAGAATTCAATTTGCAGGTTGTTAGGGGCTCTCTCTGTCATCTCCAGTGTTATGCCTCAAAGTTCACGAACTCCCAGGTTGACAATTAAATGTTAGGTTGTTTATTACGCCCGACAGTATCATGGAAAAATTATATGACTAAAAAAACTTTAAAAATGAACACCTAAATGAAAAATTCATTATACTAAGAGTAATTTATTTTTTAAATGCTAAAAGTATAGTTTTTTAAAATCTTAGCCTAAGACAACTTGACACATTACAATGAAAATTTAAAAATCAACCATCAAATTGACATGCAATGTAGGTGAATTCGACCTATTGCAATGAAATCTTAAAAATCAACCATGAAATTGACACATTGTGGGGGCAGATTTGATCTATTATAACAAAAACTTTAAAATCAACTATCAAATTAACACATAATGGGGCCGAGTTGCTAGTCGAAGATCGACACGGACCCTACAAAAAAACTGAATAATAAATAAAAATACAAAATACAAAACGAAATAAAAATTAA
>APFE031420414.1:1845-19350 GCA_000404065.3 Pinus taeda | reverse complement strand
TTGAATTTGTTTGAATGAATATACTTATATATGTCTATATTATATAAATTTAAGACTATATTTATGAGTATGTAATGAAAAGGAATAAATTTTGGAGATTTAATATTTATTTATTTTTAATTTAATTTAATTTTTTCTTTTAAGTGATTTGATTTACCCTTATTCAAATTGTGTTTAGGGTTATCATTTTAAGCACTTATATAATTACTCATCTCTTTTATATTGAGATGTATTAGGAATAGGAAAGTTATTATTAGAGATAAAGTCTCAAGCACGAGTGATAAATAGGGACTTGCATTACTCTGGATCCTCTTTCAGAATTCCCGTGGTTTTCCATGGTGTAAAGGTCCTATGTTAAATTGGATCCCAAGTGATATTGATCTTATTCTTTTAGTTGAAACTTGGGAGCATGACAAATCTAGGGTCCCTCACCTTGATGGTTTCACTCTTTGGTCGGCTTGGAATAAAAAATCCCCTCGAAGGGGCTTTGATGGTATAGCCTGTTATATTAGGAACATTGTTTCCTCTCCCATCTGACATCATAAAATCGCCCCCTTCAATCAATACATTTGGATCGATATCTATGATTCTACCACCAATAGGATCTTTCTTACAATATGTTATTTCGCTCCTATCAATTCTACATCCTATAAGAAAAACAACTTGGATAAGAACTGTCCTTTCAATACCTTAACAAAAGACATCTACAACCTAAGCAATGAAGGTAATATCCTTTTGCTTGGGGACTTTAATGCTAGAACTGCTATTGACCAAGCTATTATATTAAGTAAAACTCTAACCCCGACCCCTTGTGGCTCGATGAAGATAGTAACTTAGCTAATAGATTCAAGAGAAACTCTCAAGACCCAATCGAGACCTTATTCGGCACCGAGCTCATCAAACTTTGTAGTTCCTAGGACCTAATCATCTGTAATGGTATTGACAAGTGGCCTCTCTTCAATCAGATGACCTGTTTCCATGTGCTGGGTAGCAGTGTCGTGGATTATGCGATTTCCAACACCCTTTGTCCCCAACCGTATTAAAAACTTTAAGCTACTCAACAGGTTCGAGCTTGACTCTGACCACAGACCCTTGTCTCTATCCCTCAATACTTTTTTGCATACCACCCACACACAGGAGACCAGTGAAATAAAAAGACACATACCCTTCGATAGAAGTAAGGCCGACCTTTTCTTAAGGGATTTAGAAAAGGATTTAGGCTCCCTAACTTATAATAGAAACATTGATCAAATTTTTTACCATCTTATTACTACCCTTTCCACTTCCATCAGTAAGTTCTCTAATGAGATATTGTATAAGAAGAATAATAGAACTTCCAATCCTTGGTATGACAAAGACTGTAAAATTGCTAGGAAAGCAATCAAAGACACTCCTAATGACATCATTAAGCTCTAGAATATAAGTATACACAAAGTTATCATCAAGAGGAAGAAGGGGTCATATATTAATAAGAGACAAGAACATCTTCTCCACCTTTCTAATGTTGGGCCCAGAAATTTCTGGTGGAATGTGCTTGTCCGTAAAACTAAAGATAATCATTTTACCCCCTTAGAAAATTGGGACAACTATATTAAGAAGTTGTATGACTCTCTAGACACCATGGGCACCATCTTAAACACTTCTACTAAGGAGGATGTATTTTATCTAGAAGACGTTGAGTCTGGGATTAATAAGCTCACTAATGGGAAAGCTAAAGATATTGAAGGATACCAAGTTGAGATCTTCAAAATGGGAAGATCTATCCTCATTCCTCATCTCCACTAGATTCTCAATTTGGTTGTACAACATGGCTTCCCTAATCTTTGGACGCAAAGTCGTATTGTGTCTACCTTTAAAAATGGGGACAAAAGTGTTCCCTCTAACTACATGTGTTAGGGTCCCACCCTAACCCCCTTATTTATGTAATAGGATCGAGTCATAGTATAGTTAAGTAAAGAGTCAATAAAGCCCATATTAATAATTGTAAGTGGTTAACCCACATTTAATGACGGGACCACAGTTAGTTGCAAATGGGCCATGGTATTAGATAGATGGTATTAATAAGAACCATGGTATTGCCCCATGGTATTGCATGTACGAATCCTATATAAAGGATAGAGACTCCCCTCGAAGAACATCATGCCTTATTTTGTAATCGAGCTCTGCTCTATTGGAGGTTGCCCCCTCGAAGAGGCAAGTGAACATTGCTTTTTGAATAATAAAGTACTTGCTGTTATTTCTCATTGTTCTATGTTCTGGGTATATTTCTTCGCATATTTGGTATTCTGGTATCATCTTGCAAATTAAGAGCATAAAAAGTGGAATCAGAGCGCTTTCCAAGGCCAGTGGGATCTCCAATTTTTAGAAAAAAAAAAAATTGGCTAGAGACGTGTTCCGACGTCTTTAAACCACGAGATCTGTCATTGAGCGCATAAACCTGTGGATTTGGGGAGGCATGCACGTAGGAAATACAAGAGGTGGTCACGCTTGTTGGACTCCCTTGTAACCCCTGTGGGTACCCCTTTGAGTAGTAGCGCATTAGACAGAACTGCGCACGACTGTCTTCCAAGATCAGAAGCCCCCTAGCTCCCTTGAAACCTTGCCATAGATAAACCGTCAGCTGTCTTTCTGCTACAGTACACCAAGAACAGCACTCGGAGAGATTACTCGCGTGTATGATAGGGTAGTTGGGTTGTACGGCTAAGGGTACAATTGATCCTCCTTGGTTAGTGCCCTGAAAAATTGGGCCAAGTACTACTGTCAGACCCTTATGTATATTGCGATCTGTAGCACCTGACACTCCTGGAGACCATAGTTCCCTTCTCTATCTTTGTATCACACATAATATTTGCCAGATCAAATCTCGCAAGTGGGGTTTTGTTGCAGCAGCAATCAGTTCCGCCGTCCAGATTTATCAGAACAACCATTTGGATCTATTAGATCCATCAGATCCACAACAACAATTAGTTATGTCGTTTAGATCTATCAAATTAGCCATTCAAATCTCTCAGATCCATCAGATCCGCCATCCAAATCTGAGTAGTTGTGTGGGTTCCTATACCTGGGCGTGATTTTTGTAGGACTTTTGGCAGCATTGACATTTCTGGGATTCGACTACTACAATATTCCTAAGCAAGGATTAAAACTCCGTTCGGAGTAAAACAAAAAAACAAAAAAACAAAAAAAAGACCCCCCAGGGCGCTTATTGGTGACTTAGCCCATTAGAATCAGGACGAAGAGCTAAACAAGGTGGTACCATTCAATTGTTAGTGCCAAAAATTTCGGGCGGTCCCAAAATTTCAAGTACATTGGATTGGTGCATGGTAGAAACTAGAGCTCAAGCTATGGCGAATGAGAGGATCAACAAACTTGAATCAACATTGAACAAACTTGTGTCGCTATTGTAGAACTTAAATACAAAACTCTCTAAGGGCAAGGAGGAAGCACGCGAGGAAGCACATATTGGTAATGAAAACAGTGAGGGTGAGTCTAGCCAATCGCTTCACCTCTTTGGCACCCACCAACAATCCCATCCGCCACCACCCAAGCTGGACATGTATAAATTTGATGGCTCTCACCCGACCACATGGATAGTACAAATGGAGCAATATTTCACTCTAAATTACATCCTGGATAATGCAACTCATCTTAGTGTGGGTATCATGTATTAGACAATGAAAGATGGTAATGGTGGCAATGGCATCATCGTTGCTATGGAAGGACCTTGACTTGGGAGACATTAAAAAATGCTCTTCTGGATCACTTTGACCATGAATCTGACTTTTTGGGTCATCTCACTAAGCTCCAACAGACAAGAACAATGAATGAATATGTTGCAGCCTTTGAAGCCTTAGCTTTCCGCACTGGAGGTCTACACGATGAGTTCTACATGGAATGTTTTGTCAGTGGTATCAAAGAAGCCATACACGCCCACATCCCACTGCACCACCCTAGCTCATGGTTGCATGCTTGCAGGATAGCTCGTGAAGTCGAATGTGCATTAACAGCCCAGTCCAATCACCCAAATTTAATTGCCAAGGGTTGCCCCCCACAAGCTCAAAGCACTACACAAACACTCAAGGTTCAAAAGGTGTCACCATCAGAAATGGTAGAAAGATGAAAGCAAGGCTTATGTTACTATTGTGATGAGAAATACTCCCCCGGGCATAAATGCAAGGAGCCCAAATTCTTTCAAATTGATGCTACTGATCATAGTCCATCGGAGGAAGCCCCACCACTTGAGGAACCACAGGAGGAAGAAGAGGAAAACCAACAGAACAATGTACCTGAAGAACCAATTATCTCACTGCATGCTTTGGTAGGGATTTCTTCGCCTCAAACTCTCCAAATCAGAGATTTTATTAAGCATCACCCAATAGTAGTCTTGATTGATAGTGGAAGTACACATAATTTTGTCCATCAAAGAGTCATGGAAGCAGTGAATTGTTTTGTCTAAGCAGTTTCTAACTTCCAGGTCCAAATTGTTGATGGGGGAACAATGAAATGTGAAGGCTGCTGTGAAAATGTCAAACTTCAAATGGGGGATTATCAGTTAAGACCCACATGTTTTCCATACACATGGGAGGGTGCGACATTGTCCTCGGTGCTGAATGGCTTCGAACACTTCGCCTAATCACAATGGATTTCCAGGAGTTATATATGATATTTAAGCAGAACAACCACACACATACACTCCGCAGACTTCAGGTGGGAGTTCCCTCTATCATCAGTTCACATCAAATGGAAAAATTGTTAAAAAAGGGCCACCATGGAGTTATAGCTCAATTTAATTCTATCCAGGCCTTCGAACCCAATTCTCTTCATATTCATCCTGAGATGCAACAGATCTTAAACAACCATCTTCCAATCTTTGACAAGCCTCATTAGCTTCCACCCTCGAGAGGGGAACATTATCATAGCATTACTTTGGTCCCTGGGGCCCAACCACCAAATGTGCACCCATATAGATATCTATTTGCCCAAAAGAATGAAATAGAAAAAATAATCAAGGAACTCTTGGAAGTAGGCATCATTCATCCCAGCATTAGTCCTTATTCATCGACGATGGTCATGGTGCTCAAGAAAGATGGGGAATGGCATATGTGTCCAGACTTCAGGGCCCTTAATAAGTTGACAATCAAAGATAAATTTCCCATCCCGGTTGTTGATGATTTGCTGGATGAACTAAATGGGCCTCAATTCTTTACTAAGCCCGACCTTCGCTCAGGCTACCACCAAATTCGCATGAAAGAAGTAGACATTCCAAAGATTTCTTTCTGAACTCATGAAGGTTATTATGAGTTCTTGGTCATGCCATTCGGTATTAGTAATGCCCCATCCACTTTTCAGAGCCTTATGAACCACCTGCTCAAATCATATCTCAAAAAATTTGTCCTTGTTTTCTTTGATGACATCCTCATCTATAGTCGCATCTAGGCCGTACATCTTCAACATGTAAATCTGCTCTTGCAACTACTCTGCAAGCATAAATTATTTGTTAAGATGTCCAAGTGTTCTTTTGGCATGGAAGAAGTTGAGTATTTGGGCCACTGTGGGTTGTGAAGGTGTCAGGGTGGACCCCAAAAAGATCTAGGCAATGCAGGAGTGGCCTCAACCTAAGACCTTGAAGAGCCTGAGAGGATTTTTGGGTCTCACAGGCTACTATTGCAAATTTGTCTACAATTATGGTTGGATTGCTAGGCCCCTAACTCAACTCCTCAAGAAAAATTCATTCCTCTGGAATGATGAAGCACAACAGGCCTTTACAGCTCTCAAACATGCCATGTGTTCCACTCCAGTCTTAGCACTACCCGACTTCACCAAATCTTTTGTGATTGAATGTGATAATTCGGGTACGGGTATTGGGGTGGTCTTAATGCAGGAAGGTCATCCCTTGGCCTTCACGAGGCAACAACTAATTGGGAAGAATCTGGGACAATCTATCTATGAGAAGGAGATGATGGCCATCTTACATGCAGTAGATACCTAGTGACCATACTTATTGGGGCAACATTTCCAAATCCGCACAGACCATCAAAGCCTTAAATATTTTTTGGAGCAACGTCTATCCTCACCACAACAAAATAAATGGATTGCCAAAATGCCGGGATATGATATGAGATAATTTACAATAAAGGGCATGAAAATATTGTAGCAGATGTGTTATCCCACCAATTTGAGGAGGAAAGTACCTAGATCGCAATTTCCCTTCCCATTCCCGAATGGATTGAAGAGGATCGCAAGGAATGGATTTCACATCCCTGGCTCTCCAAACTCATTAATCAATTGTAGGCAGATCCAAATTCCACATTGGGCTACTCGTGGCAGGATGAGATTCTTCACTATAAGGACAGAGTAGTAATATCAGCAACATCCACCCTCAAAAGCTGCATTTTGGCAGAGTTGCACTCATCTCCCACTATAGGACATTCAGGCTTTCAAAAGATGTATGCTCACACTCGGAGATCTTTTTTTTGGACAGGCATGAAAAAGGACATTCTTAATTTTGTAGCTGAATGTGATGTCCGTCAGTGCCACAAAGGAGAAACAATCAAATCCCTAGGCACATTACAGCCATTGCCCATCTCAGCCTCAATCTAGATGGAGGTTTCTATGGATTTCATTACAAGTCTTCTAAAGTCAGGAAACAAGTCAGTCATCATGGTGGTGTGGACAGACTTTCTAAGTATGCTAATTTTTGTGCCCTACCCCACCCTTTTACACCGAATTTGGTCGCTCAATCTTTCATGGATCAGATCTTCAAATTGCATGGCATGCCCATTTCCATTGTGTCTAATCGTGACCCGGTTTTCACTAGTAACTTTTGGCAAGAACTCTTCCAGCTACAAGGTACCCAACTATAACTTAGTAATTCCTATCATCCACAAACTGATGGTCAAACTGAAGCAGTCAACAAATGTTTGGAAACCTACCTTAGGTTTTTCACTTTTGAAAAGAAACATATCTGGGTACAGTGGTTACTTCTAGCTAAATGGTGGCATAACACCAACTATCATGCCACCACCAAAATGACTCCATATGAAGCAATTTATGGTCAACTCCCTCCTTCCCCTACTTCTTATATCAAGGGATGCTTGAAGGTACAAGCAGTGGATCAACTCCTACAGAATCGCACAACCATGCTGGCCCACCTTAGAGAGAATCTTCATCAAGCTCAAAACCGCATGAAGCAACAGGTAGATCAACATCGCTCAGAATGCCAATTTCAAGAAGGAGATCAGTTATTTTTTAGGCTGCCACCATATAAGCAAACATCACTCAAAGACAAGGGTTGTCAACAACTATCTCCAAAATTCTACGGACCATATCAAGTACTTCAGCGCATTGGAGAAGTTGCCTACAAGATACCTTTGCCACCCACTGCAAAAATCCATCCAGTTTTCCATGTCTCATGCCTCAAGAAAGTGATTGGGAACAATTGTAGAATTCAAACCAGTCTACCTGAATTGGATGAATAAGGGTCAATCTGGCTCCAACCTAAACAAGTTCTTAATACACGAGAAAGGCACTTGCGTAGCCACATGATTAAGGAAGTCCTCATCAAGTGGAAAGACACATCTCCGAAAGATGCAACCTGGAAACCAACCATTATTCTTCAGCAGTTTCCACAGCTTCAGCCTTGAGGACAAGGGTATTCTTATGGGGGAGGGCATGTTAGGGTCCCACCCTAACCCTCTTATTTATGTAATAGGATCGAGTCATAGTTATAGTTAAGTAAAGATTCAATAAAACCCATATTAATAATTGTAAGTGGTTAACCCACATTTAATGAAGGCACCACACTTAGTTGCAAATGGGCCATGGTATTAGATAGATGGTATTAATAAGAACCATGGTATTGCCCCATGGTATTGCATGTATGAATCCTATATAAAGGATAGAAAATCCCCTCGAGGAGTATCATGTCTTATTTTGTAATCGAGCTCTGCTCTATTGGAGGTTTCCCCCTCGAAGAGGCAAGTGAACATTGCTTTCTCAATAATAAAGTACTTGTTGTTATTTCTCATTGTTCTATGTTATGGGTATATTTCTTCACATATTTGGTATTCTGGTATTGTCTTGCAGGTTAAGAGCATAACAACATGACCATTATGATTAACCACATCCTAGCCAAGCTATATGGGCTCATTCTGGAAAAGAATCTTAGCCTTTGGCTTGGAAACCATGGTAAAAGAGCTAAAGGACAAGCTAGTTTTAGGAGACATCACTCGACTATCGACCATCTTGTCACTCTCAGGATCATTGTAGAGGAATGTCACAATAGTAAATCTAATCTCTTTTATTGTTTTGTGGACTTTTGAAAATCTTTCAACACTGTTCCTTGGGATAAGCGACTTGAAGAGATCATGGTCCCTCCTGAACTTAGGATTGCTTTGATCCACCTCTACGAGACTGTCATTACCAAGCTTAAGACCAATGAAGGTTGGTCTAAATACATTAAATGCAATATCAGAGTTAAACAAGGGTGTCCCCTATCCCATACCCTTTTTGGCATATACATTGATAAGCTAAAGGAGTGTCTAGATATTGCAGGTTATAAGGGCACTGAACTTGCTGGTATAATTGTCTCTCTTCTCCTTTATGCTGATGATATCCTTCTTGCAAAAATCCACGATGACCTCGACGAGCAGCTTAAGACTCTTCATGTCTTTTGCTCCAAGATGGGTATAACAGTTAATACTGACAAGACCAAAGGCATGATCACTAAATCCAAAAAGAACACCAATGGTAGTTTCGTTTATGATAACCATTTCTTAGAGTAGGTTTCTTCTTATAAATATTTTGGTATTTACTTTCCTCATCATCTCAAATGAAATTACAACATTGAGAAAATGATTATTGGTGGTTGGAAAGCTTAATATGAGCTTGAAAACAATTTTATGTAGGGCGATATTTGAATGTGGAGTAAAAATAGGTTCCTCTTCGAGACTCTCATCACCCCTGTTGTCTTATACGAGTATGAAGTTTGGGGTTGCAGTATATCCAGAGAGTTGACACGGAGAAAGATTGAGATGATTCAAAAGCAATTCATAACCTATAACTTAAAGATCAAGGGAAAGACTCCCTGTCCTATCCTCTAGATCAAAGTTGGCTTGTCCCCCATTATAATTATGGCTATGTTTAGATATCTTATGTATAAGAAGAAGCATTACAACATGGACCCCAAGAGGCTCCAGAAAATTGCTTCTAACTCTAGTCAAAACCCCCACCTTCGCCTCAAGCGCAGGTGGCATAAGGATGCCCAATCTTGGCTCAACCATGGGGGGATTAAGGAGGAGATCAATGTCAAAGATGCTATTACCTCCAATTTTAATGATAAGTTGTGGGATGATAAGGAGTTGGAGGGTAAAAGGAAGCTAAAATACTATAAGGAGGTGATCAACCCCACCATTGATAACCAAAATTATCTCTCTATGTTAATCAACACTAAGAAAAGAATGAACATCACTAGGATAAGAACTAATTCTCATGAGCTCCGAAGTGAAACTAGGCGGTGTTCTACTCCCAAGACTCCCCGGAAAGATATAATTTGTCAGATTTGAGACACTAAGAAGGTGGAAAATGAAAAGCACTTCCTTTTAGATTTCCTGACTCTTACTCACATCCGCTCTTATGTCCCTAACATCTGCCACACTTCCAACCTTCTTGACTTATTAAGCCAACCCAACTATAGTGATCTTGGAGCACTTCTTTCCCTTCTCTTTGATCATAAAAACAAGATTTTGAAGAATCACAACTAAATTCTTTTTCTTTTCTTGAGGTTCGATAGGCCCCATTGGTCTTAGTGGACATTCATCATCATCATCATCATTTTATTTTATTTCTTTAAATGTTTTTTAAATTATATATATATATATATATATATATATATAATATATATATAATGTTTTTTTAATCATTTTTAACGTTTTTTGTAATTATGTTTCTTTTTCATTTCATTTTTTTTTCTTAAGGAGGAATTTATTTTTATTTTTATTTTAATGTTTTGTTAAATTTATTTTTGATACTATTATTATTATTTTTAATTTAGTTGGATTTTTAATTTTTTATGTTTTTAATTTTTTATTCTTAACGATTTTGATTTTTTTATTATTTATGTTTTATTTTTTTTCAACATTTTTATTTTACTTAATATTTTATCTAATCATTTTTTTAGGAAAAAAAATTCAAATGTCATCATCTTCGGATATAAAATTCATAATTTTTTCATAAAAATTATTATTTTTCCAATTTTTTATTCAATTTTTTCATAATTTTTTTTTGTTTTTTTTTTTTTTTAGCATATCATATTTAGCGAAATATTGTGAATTACGTATTTTTTTAATTATATCTATATGCAAAATGTGTATTTTTTTGTCGAGTGTTTAACATTGTTGTTTTTAGTGACAAATATTTTATTTGTATTGAAGTATTAATGAACGATATATAAATTTATAAAAAAAAATCTTAACCTCAAAATATTAATGTTATTAATTTTTTTAAACTTTGCAAAAAAAACTAAAAATTTCATTATAACAAAACATTACAAAGAAAATAAAAAAATACATGTTTCGAAAATGCTTAAAAAACAAACATCTTAGGATGAAAAGCAAGAAGAAGAATGAGACAACTTGAAAAATGGTTAAACAATCAACATTTAAAAAAAATTGTGCATACTCACGACATTAAAAAAATTTAAATGTCAAAAATATGCTTTAAAAAAATGTTGATGATTTTCAAAATCTACACGAAAATCACCAACATTTAAAAAAAATCCATGCTTAATACATTAGAAAATTTAAAGTGTCAAAAATAATCCTTCTAAAAAAAGGGGGTTGATGATGCATCAACACTTTTCAAAATCAGCATGAAAATCACTAACATTTTTTTAAAAATGGGCATGCTTGATACATAATAAAATTTAAAGTGTCAAAAATTTGCTATAAAAAAAAGGTGTATTTTGAATCAACACTTTTTAAAATCAAATGATTTTTTGCTACCTCAAGAAAACGGCTAATCGATAAAGTTCTCGTTTGATTGGTAACTATGTTGTGCTCATTCAGTTTCATTGACTCATAACATACCATTTTTTCCCTCTTACATCAGGACTCCACCAAGTCCTCTCTTGCAAGCATTTGTACACACCACAAACTCTTTATCCGGATCTGCAATATTTATAACTGGAGCATTTGTAAGCAACTACTTCAACTACTTAAAACTTGTTGCACATTTCTCTATCCATTCAAATTTCTTTCCCTTCCTCTGCAATGATGTAATAGAATAGGTAATATGTGAGAATTTCCTAATGTACCTCCTGTAATAACCTACTAACCCCATGAATGATCTGAGCTCATCCACATTCCTAAGAGTTTCCCATTCCATGATAGCTCTGATATCTTTCGGATCCATTGTTATGCCTTCCTTGGAAACAAAATGTCCCAAGTAATGTACCTTTTTCTTAAAGAAATTGTAGTTACTAAGATTGGCATACCACTGATGCTCTCTTAGAAATTGAATTATTGTTGCTAAGTGTTTTGCATGCTCTTCCTCATTTTTAGAATATATCAGTATATCATCAATGAATAAAACCACAAACTTGTCCAAATAAGGATGCAACACACTATTCATCAAACAAATGAAAGTAGTTAAAATTATTCAAACTAAAAGGAACCACAACAAACTCATAATACCCATACCTAGTTTAGAAAGCAATCTTGTTGATGTCTTCTTCTTTGATGTGTACCTAATGATATGTTGCTTTCAATTCAATCTTCGAGAACATTGTTGCTCCCTTCAACATATCAAACAAGTCATCGATCCGTAGCAATGGATACCTTTCTTGATCGTCCTTCATCAATTTCCTATAGTCAATACACAACTTGAGAGTACCGTCCTTCTTCTTTATGAACAATATTGGTGCGCCCCAAGACAACACACTTGGCCTAATATATCCCTTGTCAAGCATTTCCTTCAATTGAAACTTCAGTTCCACTAACTATGTAATGCTCATTATGTACAGTGCCTTTGATGCTGGTGTTGCCTCTGGTACCAAGTCAATAGAAAATTCCACTTCCCTATGAGGAGGTAACTATAAAATATCTATTGGAAATACATCCTAAAACTGTTGCAAAATCGGATACCTCTTCAAGACTTCTACATCCTTGACACCCTTAACTTTATCACTGGAAACATGCACTTCAAACAATACACACTCTTTACTACGACTATGCTTTTCCTACATAGCTATAACCATTCTAACCAATGTCACATTCTTCTTAACCTGCAACATTCTCTGTTCTCCATTGTGATCCATGCAATCAATAGCTTTCTCATAACAATCCACCTTGGTCATGTGAAGATACAACCAATCCATACCCAAAATAATATTGTATGATCCCAATGGAAGCACATTTAGCTGTGTTGATTTATGCATACCATTCGTCTCAAATGCATAAGCTCTTAACGAATGGTGAAAAATTTCCTTTGCACTTGTAGACAATTGCACCAAGCAAGACCCTACATGCACTTATCTTATCAAGCCACACTTATCCACTAGGTTAGGGTTAACATAACTATAATTAGATCCAGGGTCAATTAAAATAGAGACAACTCGATCACAGAGCTTACCTTCCATCTCAGTAATAGATGCCCCATGATCTGCCTATTTGTTATCCAATGCTACATAAATCTGAGAATGCTCTTCGCAACAACCCCAACTGTCTATGCCTCCTGCATACTTTAAATTTGAGGCCTACCACCCTGATATGATGGAGAATCCTTCTTGAGATGTTCCTTGCCACATAACCAACACTGCAACTGACTCCTACCATCACCTATATTATGTTGCTCTCCAAGTTGTGTCCCATGTCCCTTCTCAACTACATTAAAATTATTGTAAGGAACAACATTCTCTTTCTCACCTACATCTTAAGGTCTTATTCGCTTCGATGGTCATTTATCTTTAGTCTTGTCATTTCCTTTCTGACCTTGCTTAGATTCAGAATTCTGCTTTGATTGTTCATAACAATATTTCAACTTTCCAATGACTTCCTCCATTGACCGAGGCTCATCATACTCAATCTGATCCTTAAATGCTAATGGTAATCCATTGACAAATCTATGAACTTTGGCTTTTTCATCCTTAAGATATGGCACATACCTCAACAACTCCAAGAACTTATTTGTGTACTCCATATATGTCATCGATCCCATCTTCAGTTCATAAAACTCAGTTTTTCTGTCATATTACCTCTCTGATGAGTACTTCTTCCTAAAGAGTCTCTTGAATTCATGCCAACTTAACTCCTTTATCCTGATGTCTCTGACACACTTCACATCTTCCCACCAGATGTATTCTTTCCTTTAAGGTTGAAAATAGTTATCTTGGCCTTCATGTTCTTTGTATAATCATGCATCTCAAATAACTTCTTCATCCCAAGCAACCATGCCTCTGAATCTTTCGATTTCTTCAACTCTCCATCAAATGTAGGTGGCTTGGCTTTCTTGAACTCATCTAGAAACTATCCCCTACCACTCCTCCTGTAAGGATGATATCGATGATGACCATGATACATGTCTAAACTAAAACTAGAGTAGAACCCATGTCCATTGCCTCTCCTATCAGGTGTATCCAAGAACCTACCATCTCTTACCATTTCATCCCTATCTGACATGTTCCCACCATAAGACCTATTTCCATATGCCCCATTAGTCATTTTCTCCTTTCCATAATTGATCCATAGCTTGCTTTTTCTCTACAAATGTGACAAACTCTGAAGGATAATTGCATTGAACTTTGCTTGTTTCTCCTGTGCCCTGAAATTATTTCGTGTGACTAAATGATCCTATCAATATCTACATTGCAACTTCTTATCTTTTCCTTTAAACTTCTCGAAGTGTCTTCTATGTCCAAAGAGTACTCATCTCTTGGCTGCTCAACTAATCTATAAGGGGACTCTTGTGAACTATAGTCCACCATATTTCTAGTCATATTTGATCTTCTTCTTCCTACAAACATACCATGTCAAATAAACCAAATATAAACATAATAAAAATACCTTAGTGAAGTTTAGGAGAGTCTATCTTAGCTGCAAAATCAGACCAAATTAGCACGCTACATGTATATACATAATCATATCAATATATCGACTGCATGCATGATAATACCAATTGCATACCATGATCTCATGCACGACAACCATAACCATGACATTGCATGCATAACAACCATATAAAAATTTATATGCATGCATGACAAACACATTTCGCCCATTCAGTCCAAGTATTGAACCATGATCTGATACCAATCTGTAACCCACCCCTCCAACATTTACCCACTTTCACTGGCTTGTCAGGTAAACATGAGACTAAGAGCTACTATGACATGACCCAACCTTCTAGGTCCCATTAAGCAAGTGGGATCAACAATTTACAACAAACTGACGTCTCAACACATCCTACAGGGGCTACAGGCCACTCAGATGCTGAGAAACCATCCTAGGTGGCCAAATCCTATGTTGGACCACCTTTTCCTTGCCCTAAGTCCTCAACTGCTCCCACAACAAGGCATCCACGTGGGTGGGAGCCTCAAAACACATGCATAAGCCTGCATCCCAGTGGTTTCAGCCCAAAATGTCATGTTTAGGGCATGTGGTCCCATATTCTAAGCCTAATTTCATGATGAGCCTCGATACCACTTCCTAGAACTCAGTGACACTTTCCAGAATCATTTCTAACATGATGGCAAAGATATTCAATAAAACATGAATCAAAAACTTTAGAATATGTAATGTACAGGTCATGAATGCATACCTGAACATAGGGGTTAGATACTTATTTGAGAACCATCAAGAAGGTTTAATGCCCTCTCATAATAGCTACAATAATATCTACTATATCATGCATTCATTAACCATTCATCAATAAATCAATCATATCAAGAGCCATAGCTAGTACTTGTTATGACACCATACTTATAACCAACATGTATCGAGAATAATAATCACGATAGAGCATCCATCAAAGCCACATAATAACAAGTACAAATAGTCATGAAATGCAAGAGGAAAAGAGCTCTTATTAACATATGCAAAAGCTAACTAAGTCAGAGACTTCGATGTACCACCCGACCATAGATTGATATGAATGAAATATATATTTCAGCCAATCACCCCTTTTCCATATTCCAAGCATGAATGTGGGACTCACAACAAAACAATCAGGGATTTCTGGATATTAGACCACCTCTACCCTCAGGCTTTACCGCAATCCCGCCAAAACCAGTTAAGGGATTCCTAGTTCCAACAAGCACATAAACAACCAGGCTTTATAGCAATCGAACCAAAACCATTCAAGGGATCACCATGCCCAAAACAAGAACATACATTACAAGGATTTACCGCAATCCCACCAAAACCAGTCAAGGGATCACTAGGCCCAAAACAAGATTGGATGCCTTTAGATTTCTTCACCAATACATTGAGGAATTTTCCCGTCTCCACCCTCAAGTTTTACCACAATCCTACCAAAAATGGTCAAGAGGATCCTAGGCCCTTGGGAATTTTCCTAGGACCACCTCACCCAATTCCAAAACCATCTAGAAATCCAAAGATCAAGCAAATGAAAGAACCCCATTACACCATGGTTATCTAGGAATGGAAAAGTAAGACTGAAACCATTGTCATACCTAGAAAAACCCATGTCAATGACAACAAGAGAAACAAAAACACACATGCATGTACCATGAATTCACAAACTAGCTAGGAAACCACATATGCAACATGTTACCTGCAAGTATTCCTGCTAAAGCTGCTTGATCCAACTTTCCCTTGCTTCATCCTTTCTTTCCTTTGCCTTCTTGTCCTTCCTTTGCTTTCCTTTCTCCAATTCTAGAGTGCTCCAAGAATGCTCTAAGTTTGCAAGAGTATGAGACAATAAAGAGAATAGAGAGAGATCTCCAAAACTGAAGTGACAAAATATGTGAATTGGTCCTCAAAAGACTTTTTGTTATTGAGGCCTCTATTTTCTTCAATTTCCTATATTTTCCTTAGATTTTTCTCACATGCAATCCTGTGACCTTTCACCTCCTTTTCTCCTAATTTCGTTTATTTTCATAAATAAAAATTCCAATTAATACCTATTTTCCTTTACAAATCCTTTTCCAATGCCTTTGCCAATTTCCTTAGCCATAATAAACTGAAATGAACACCCACTAGGATGTTTTTCCCAACATTCATCTTAGTATACATGTCCCATGACCTTGGTCTTATTTTGCATTTATTAACTTTATTACATGAATTTTCAACCCATGGTTGTTATAGAGTATATAAAGAATAATAACAATCTTGGTATAAATATCTAAATAACACCGGTATTTTGCTTTATAGTATAATGATTCTCTAGAATATTTTGCGAGAAACATTTGCTTTCGAATGCATAGACAATATCTAAATTTAAAGTTAGTGTTTATGTAAGTGAATTAGAACATAGAATGATATAACTCAGTAAAAGATTGAAAACAATCTACAAAAGTTGTGTTAGAATCATCCCTCTCCAATAGATATATTTGGTTTAGACAGCTTAGTAACCATAAATTGAAATGAAGAACAAGGATGCGGACGAGTTAGCCTACTGTATTAGAGAACATTTGAATTTGAGTAATGAACCTAGGCTAAACATAAATTTAACTATAAAAGACAAATACAAAAATGTATTTGAATAAAGTTTTAGATAATGACATAAAATTCCATACAGGTAAGTTCAAAAAGTCTAATAATATGAAATAAATGCTTAAATGAGGTGCGGTAGCCAACCTTGTTAAATTTAGTTGAAACAATAAGAAACCCATTAATGGGTAAGATTTATACTGTAATGTTTAACCTGTGACTTTCACCTAAGTAAGAAAATATTGAAAGCCATTAAGAATAAACAATGGTTATTTTTGAAATTGCAGAGAAACATGGAGAACTACAACTTATATTAACTAAGGGGGGAATCCCTTTTAGAAGTAAACAAAATAACTCAATACACAATAAAGTTATAATGAAAATAGGAATTAACCATAAAGGCTAATTGAGACCTAACTCATATTTAAAATAGAACAATGTCCAAGTTTCCAACCTTGGTCTTTAGAGTAATACAACAAGGCAATATTGCCTTAAACATTAAGAAATTTCCCCTTAATATAAAAACTCAAAGCAACTTCGATGATAATTAACTCTGACTAAAACTCAAGCATCTCAATCTTCAACAAGAGAATACAAGTAATTACATAAGAAGTAACCATGGAGTGCGATTTATGCCAACCTGTAAGGATGAATTAGAACTCATTAAAAACTGGATGGTTTCACATTGAGTATTAAAGCAGTCTATTTGTTATGAAACCAGCTCAAGAAAAGATAGAAAAGATAGATCAACACCTTAGAATTCAGCCTCTTCAAGGGGGAAACCTCCTTTACATTACATAAATGAACAATTCTTGGATTATTCAAATGACAAAACCTCCTT